>CAUVYP010000898.1:15000-77500 GCA_963556195.1 Sepiola atlantica | reverse complement strand
GTACTTATTGCCGCCCATGTGCACATGCTATATACGTAGCTATCGCCACCCCTGAATTCTACATACGTACCTATCGCCACCCCTGAATTCTACATACGTACCTATCGCCGGCCCGGTGCGAATGCTATATATGTACCTTTCACCGCCCGTGTGCACATGCTATATACGTACCTTTCGCCGCCCGTGTGCACATGCTATATACGTACCTATCGCCACTGTTGAATGCTAAATAAGTACCTATCGCTGCCCAGGGGCGAATGCTAAATACGTACCTATTGCCGCCCATGTGTGCATATACCATATGTACCTATCACTGCCCTAATGCGAATACTAAATATGTACATATCGCCGCCCCGGTGTGAATGCTGAATACGTACCTATCGCAACCCCGGTGCGAATGCTAAATATGTAGCTATCGCCACCCTTATGCACTACTATATACGTACCTATTGCCACCCCGGTGCACATACTATATATAAACCTATCCCCGACCTGGTGCGCATACTATATTCATACCTATCGCGGCTCTGGTGCGCATACTACATACTTACGTATCTCTGCAAGGGTTCATATACTATATATGTACCTATCTCCAGCCTAGTTCGCATACGTAAGAACTCATATTAATGCGCTCCTGTCTTGTTAGAAAAACAAAATAGCATTCATCTATGTATTTTCACTATCATAAATATAAATATTTTTAGTTAAACACAGAAAAAAAGAAATTTTTTTTCCATCCTCCCACATACTTAGAAATATTTTTAATTTAAAAGGAAAGAAAAATTTTTGACCCGTCCCCCATTTTTTTTTACACTGTCGGTGCGCATGCTATATACGTACTTATTGCCGCCCATGTGCACATGCTATATACGTTCCTATCGCCACTGCTAAATGCTAAATACGTACCTATTGCCGCCGCGGTGCGAATGCTAAATAGGTACCTATCGCCGCCCCAGTGCGAATGCTAAACACGTTCATATCACGCTAAAAATTTCCCCCCCCAATCTCTCCAGGCCCGCCCCAAACTTTTTTTTTACTCTCCCTCAACCCTGAGAAATATTTTTAGTTAACGAAATAAAAAATTTGGCCAGACCTCTAAAAAGTTTTTGACCCCTAAAAATTTCCCAGACCCCCCAATCTCTGCCGGCCCCTCCCCCATTTTTTTTTTTACTTTCTCCAACCCTGAGAAATATTTTTAGTTAAAAAAATAAAAAAATTGACCCGACCCCTAAAAAGTTTGTCTTGACCCCTGAAAATTTCCCCGACCCGCCAATCTCTCCAGGCACCTCCCCAACATTTGTTTTTACTATCTCCCAATGCTGAAAAATATTTTTAGTTCAAAAAATAAAAAATTTGGCCCGATCCCAAAAAGTTGGTCCTGACCCCTGAAAATTTCCCCGACCTGCCAATCTCTCCAGGCACCCTCCCAACTTTTGTTTTCACTCTTCCAACCCTGAGAAATATTTTGAGTTCAAAACAAAAAAATAAAAACATTTGGGCTGACCCCTAAAAAGTTCGGCCTGACCCCTAAAATTTTCCCCGACACCTCAATCTCTCCAGCCCCTCATCCCAACTAATTTTTCACTCTCCCCCAACCCTGAGAAATATTTTGAGTTCAAAACAAAAAAAAAGAAAACGATTTGGCCTGACCCCTAAAAAGTTCGGCCTGACCCCTAAAATTTTCCCCGACCCCTCAATCTCTCCAGCCCCCCATCCCAACTAATTTTTCACTCTCCCCCAACCCTGAGAAATATTTTCAGTTCAAAACAAAAAAAAACAAAAGAAAACAAAAAAATTTGGCCTGACCTCTAAAAAGTTCGGCCTGACCCCTAAAATTTTCCCCGACCCCTCAACTTCTCCAGCCCCCATCCCAACTTATTTTTCACTCTCCTCAACCCTGAGAAATATTTTGAGTTCAAAACAAAAAAAAAAAAAAAATTTGGCCTGACCCCTAAAATTTTCCCCGACCTCTAAACCTCTTCAGCCCCCCCCCCCCCCATCCCAACTAATTGTTCACTCTCCCCCAACCCTGAGAAATGTTTTGAGTTCAAAACAGAAAAAAAAAAAAAAAAATTTGGCCTGACCCATAAAATTTTCCCCGACCCCTCAATCTCTCCAGCCCCCCCCATCCTAACTTGTTTTTCACTCTCCCCCAACCCTGAGAAATATTTTGAGTTCAAAACAAATTAAAGAAAAAAATTTGGCCTGACCCTTAAAAAGTACAACCTGACCCCTAAAATTTTCCCCGACCCCTCAAACGTTAGTTATCACTCTTCCTTAGCTATCCTTTAACAATATTCCTGGGGGGACCATTATACTTTGGAAGCAGCAATATTTCTAGGGACCGTTATACTTTAGAAGCACCAATATTTCTAGGGACCGTTATACTTCAGTAGCACCAACATTCCTTTGAAAATCAAGGAGGCCTCCTGAGCACTACTGAAATCACTCTTACCGGTTGTCAGGTGCGGATGTGATTGAGCAACCCTTGTTTCACTACACACTATTAACGTAGCCTTCCTATGATGTTATTGATGAATCCGGACAGAACTTATGGGATGACCTGATACAACCGGACAGAATTTAGGGCAAGATTTACGGATGGACGTATCTAGACGGACGGACGTATCTAGACCGACAGACGTTGCTGGAATGACAGACAGACGGACGAACGGACGGGCGGACGGACGGACATAGCTTGAGAGATGGACTGACATAGCTGGGACGTATCTAGACGGACGGACGTAGCTGGACAGACAGACGGACAGACGTAGCTGGGCAGACAAATGGACAGACGTATATGGAGAGATGGAGTGACGTAGCTGGATAGACAGACGGACAGACAAAGTTGACGGACAGACGTATGTAGACGGACGTATCTAGAGCGACAGACGTTGCTGGAATGACAGACAGACGGACGGACAGACGGACGGACAGACGGACGTAGCTTGAGAGATGAACTGACATAGCTGGGACGTATCTAGACATACGGACATAGCTGGACAGACAGACGTACGGACAGACATAGGTTGACAGATGGACAGAAGTATGTTGACGTAGCTAGACAGACAAACGGACAGACGTAGGTGGAGAGATAGACTCACGTAGCTGGACACACAGACAGACGCATGTAGGTCGTCTGATGGACGGCCGTTAGTGGACCGATTTACAGACGGACGTATCTAAACAGACGGACGGACGTAGCTGGACAGACGGACGGACGGACGTAGGTCGACGGATTGATGTTTGTTCAAAGAAAATACTTATTATTACTTGCCCCGCTGCACATACTATGTAAGTACCAATCGCCACCCCGGTGCACATACTACGTAAGTACCAATCGCCACCCCGGTGCACATACTACGTAAGTACCAATCGCCACCCCGGTGCACATACTACATAAGTACCAATCGCCACCCCGGTGCACATACTACATAAGTACCAATCGCCACCCCGGTGCACATACTACATAAGTACCAATCGCCACCCCGGTGCACATACTACATAAGTACCAATCGCCACCCCGGTGCACATACTACATAAGTACCAATCGCCACCCCGGTGCACATACTACATAAGTACCAATCGCCACCCCGGTGCACATACTACATAAGTACCAATCGCCACCCCGGTGCACATACTACATAAGTACCAATCGCCACCCCGGTGCACATACTACATAAGTACCAATCGCCACCCCGGTGCACATACTACATAAGTACCAATCGCCACCCCGGTGCACATACTACATAAGTACCAATCGCCACCCCGGTGCACATACTACATAAGTACCAATCGCCACCCCGGTGCACATACTACATAAGTACCAATCGCCACCCCGGTGCACATACTACATAAGTACCAATCGCCACCCCGGTGCACATACTACATAAGTACCAATCGCCACCCCGGTGCACATACTACATAAGTACCAATCGCCACCCCGGTGCACATACTACATAAGTACCAATCGCCACCCCGGTGCACATACTACATAAGTACCAATCGCCACCCCGGTGCACATACTACATAAGTACCAATCGCCACCCCGGTGCACATACTACATAAGTACCAATCGCCACCCCGGTGCACATACTACATAAGTACCAATCGCCACCCCGGTGCACATACTACATAAGTACCAATCGCCACCCCGGTGCACATACTACATAAGTACCAATCGCCACCCCGGTGCACATACTACATAAGTACCAATCGCCACCCCGGTGCACATACTACATAAGTACCAATCGCCACCCCGGTGCACATACTACATAAGTACCAATCGCCACCCCGGTGCACATACTACATAAGTACCAATCGCCACCCCGGTGCACATACTACATAAGTACCAATCGCCACCCCGGTGCACATACTACATAAGTACCAATCGCCACCCCGGTGCACATACTACATAAGTACCAATCGCCACCCCGGTGCACATACTACATAAGTACCAATCGCCACCCCGGTGCACATACTACATAAGTACCAATCGCCACCCCGGTGCACATACTACATAAGTACCAATCGCCACCCCGGTGCACATACTACATAAGTACCAATCGCCACCCCGGTGCACATACTACATAAGTACCAATCGCCACCCCGGTGCACATACTACATAAGTACCAATCGCCACCCCGGTGCACATACTACATAAGTACCAATCGCCACCCCGGTGCACATACTACATAAGTACCAATCGCCACCCCGGTGCACATACTACATAAGTACCAATCGCCACCCCGGTGCACATACTACATAAGTACCAATCGCCACCCCGGTGCACATACTACATAAGTACCAATCGCCACCCCGGTGCACATACTACATAAGTACCAATCGCCACCCCGGTGCACATACTACATAAGTACCAATCGCCACCCCGGTGCACATACTACATAAGTACCAATCGCCACCCCGGTGCACATACTACATAAGTACCAATCGCCACCCCGGTGCACATACTACATAAGTACCAATCGCCACCCCGGTGCACATACTACATAAGTACCAATCGCCACCCCGGTGCACATACTACATAAGTACCAATCGCCACCCCGGTGCACATACTACATAAGTACCAATCGCCACCCCGGTGCACATACTACATAAGTACCAATCGCCACCCCGGTGTACATACTACATAAGTACCAATCGCCACCCCGGTGCACATACTACATAAGTACCAATCGCCACCCCGGTGCACATACTACATAAGTACCAATCGCCACCCCGCTGTGCATACTACATGAGTACCTATCACTGCTCCAGTGTGCATACTACATAAGTACCAATCGCCACCACGGTGCACAGTGGGCTCCCAAGCGGACATATGGAATTTTTGCAACTTTCCCAAATGTCTATAAAACTTAGAAAATTGTAAAGTTCAGTTTCTGTAGTATCAAAAAATGGTCTTATTTATCTTCTAAAAAAAAATATTGATAGAGATATGCCTGTTTGAAGTTCACGAATTTTAAACGTTCACAATTTTGCGATGGTACAAAGTTTACCAACCAGCAAATTTGGGTCTACCTGAATAATTGCCCAAAATTTCCTCCAAACCCTCTGTGCATGTCCCATAAGGACATTAAGATAAGGCCAGATGTCCAAAATTGTATTAAATGTAAAAAATGGGCCATATGAACAGCTGTTGGGCATCTTTTGGGGGGTTTTCCGAAAAATTTACCTCACAGATTAGCAGTTTTACCCCCAAAAAAGCCCGAAATTTGGCCCCAATCTGTCCACTTAAACCAGCGATAGCAAAAAAAGCCCGAGATAAATTTTTTCATGCTTTATATATAAGAATCTAGACAAATAACGCTATCATAATCCAATTGAGCAAAAAAAATCACTCTCGGGCACCAATTTAAAAACTCCATATTGAGAAATTTGAGCTTGGTCAAATTTTACGTAAATTTTGGACAGCCCATAATCACCCTTGGAACAAAAAATCTAAATAATTCATGCAATTCTTACTCAAATATCATGATCCAGACCACTTTTCATATGTTTTTTGGGGTGCAGAATCCAAAACTGGCATCAAAACACACTAAAACTGCACTGTTTACTGGCAAATCAACGAAAAGGTGCACAATTCATGGTGGATCATCTCAACAAATCCATCAAGGTTGAAGTAGATGCCAAAATGTCCATGATAGATGGCAAAATGCACACCATCATCTCTAGTCTGGGTGGTGCATTTTGTTGTCTGTGCTCAATGAGCTAAGAACAGTGTCATGATGTAGATATCATAGCATCAGGGTTCAAAGTCGATCGGTCATTAGAAGATACCATGGAGATCTGTCAGAAGGTGATGCACCGGGAAGAAAACCGACAGAAACAAGATTATGATGTTCGTAAAGGCGTAACTCAGGAACCTATCACAACAGAAGACATCAACAACATGCACCCTCTCCACAATCTTCTCCGTTGTTTTGGTTGGATATTTAAGATCTGCTACCATGCCACTGCTGGTCATTTGTCTTGGTCTGAGGCCAAGTTGAACGTTTCACATAGGGTGGCCCGAGCATTGGAATTTCTCAAACAAGCCAAAGAAGCGATTCAAGCCAGAGTCAAGGAGGAAACATCTATCACCTTGGAGAAAGCTGATCCAACTGGTCATGGTGGTACCTCCACAACTGGGAACATTGCTAAGGTTATGCTGAACACCAACAATCGAAAACTACTCACACAAGGAATTGATAGCTCCGAATTAAGAGCTAAAATTGATCAATTGGTACTGAATATGGCTGTGATTCTCACTATCATCAACTCGGATCGAAAGGTTAAGGTTGATGAGTTCAGAGAATTCTGCAGAGCAACATACCTCCATGTTGTCTCTATTCCGTGGATTGATATCACACCTAGTGCACATGCTGTTTTGGGACACAGTGAAGAGCTGATTGTCGAAAATGGCTGTGTCGGTCTACTCAATTTCACCGAGTCAGGTATTGAAGCCAATAACAAATTTCTTCGTCAATACCGAATAAACAAATCCAGGAAGACCAGTCAGTTTGACAACTTGTCAGATTGTATCAATCGATTGTGGGACAAGAGCGATCCAATTGTCATGAAAACAATAGAGCGATTGCATTGCAGACATTGTAAAGGGGTAGGACACACTGTTCGAGGTTGCGAGCAGCTTAAGGCTGCAATACTTGGATGTAATTCTGAGTATGAATCTTTGTTGCACTTTCTTACCGATGTATAATCTGAAACCATTACTTGTTGTTTCTTTGATATTTTGGCATGTATTTGTTGTATTATAGAGGGAATATGGGTCTCTTCTTACAGTCATATGGTCTTGTTTGTTTGCCTAATTTATATACTTCTAAGTTACGATAATCTGAAATTCAGCTAAAATTAGTTCCCTCTGTAAGTTGGTTCATTGTGACGATTGATTCATAGTGATGATCCTCAGACTCCTTAAAGGGTATAATTATGTGGTATATCACTCTGTACAACACCCCATAATGCCCCCTGATACTTAACATAAGAAACGTGTAATAGCAAAACAACTACCATTACGGGCACACCCAGGTTAATGTCCGCTTGACCCCCCTTCTAAGCCCACTGTGCGGTGCACATACTACATAAGTACCAATCGCCACCCCGGTGCACATACTACATAAGTACCAATCGCCACCCCGGTGCACATACTACATAAGTACCAATCGCCACCCCGGTGCACATACTACATAAGTACCAATCGCCACCCCGGTGCACACACTCCATAAGTACCAATCGCCACCCCGGTGCACATACTACATAAGTACCAATCGCCACCCCGGTGCACATACTACATAAGTACCAATCGCCACCCCGGTGCACATACTACATAAGTACCAATCGCCACCCCGGTGCACATACTACATAAGTACCAATCGCCACCCCGCTGTGCATACTACACGAGTACCTATCACTGCTCCAGTGTGCATACTACATAAGTACCAATCGCCACCACGGTGCACATACTACATAAGTACCAATCGCCACCCCGGTGCACATACTACATAAGTACCAATCGCCACCCCGGTGCACATACTACATAAGTACCAATCGCCACCCCGGTGCACATACTACATAAGTACCAATCGCCACCCCGCTGTGCATACTACACGAGTACCTATCACTGCTCCAGTGTGCATACTACATAAGTACCAATCGCCACCCCGGTGCACATACTACATAAGTACCAATCGCCACCCCGCTGTGCATACTACACGAGTACCTATCACTGCTCCAGTGTGCATACTACATAAGTACCAATCGCCACCACGGTGCACATACTACATAAGTACCAATCGCCACCCCGGTGCACATACTACATAAGTACCAATCGCCACCCCGCTGTGCATACTACATTAGTACCAATCGCCACCTTGCTGTGCATACTACATGAGTACCTATCGCCACCCCGCTGTGCATACTACATAAGTACCAATCGCCACCCCGCTGTGCATACTACATGAGTACCTATCACTGCTCCAGTGTGCATACTACATAAGTACCAATCGCCACACCGGTGCACATACTACATAAGTACCAATCGCCACCCCGCTGTGCATACTACATAAGTACCAATCGCCACCCCGCTGTGCATACTACATGAGTACCTATCACTGCTCCAGTGTGCATACTACATAAGTACCAATCGCCACACCGGTGCACATACTACATAAGTACCAATCGCCACCCCGGTGCACATACTACATAAGTACCAATCGCCACCCCGCTGTGCATACTACATAAGTACCAATCGCCACCTTGCTGTGCATACTACATGAGTACCTATCACTGCTCCAGTGTGCATACTACATAAGTACCTATCATCGCCCTGGTACGCATACTACATAAGTACCTATTGCCGCCCCGGTGCAAATGCTTAATACGTACCTATCACCACCCGGGTGCGCATGCTATATACGTACCTACTGTCGTCCCGGTGCACATGCTATATACATAACTATCGCTGTCGTGGTGCGCATACTATACACGTACCTATTACCACCCCAGGGCGCATGCTATATACGTACCTATGGAAAACCCTATGCAATAGTATATACGTGCCTATTGCTGCCCCGTTAATTTCACTGATTGAGACGTTATTAAATATGTATACAAACAATAGTGAAAACAATGACGGAGCATAATTATTTATTCCGTTAATTTCACTGATTGAGACGTTATTTAATATGTATACAAACATTAGTGAAAACAATGGCGGAGCATAATTATTCATTTGTTTAATTTCACTGATTTGGCGAAGCATAATTATTCATTCGTTTAATTTCACTGATTGAGACGTTATTTAATATGTATACAAACATTAGTGAAAACAATGGCGGAGCATCATTATTTATGCCGTTAATTTCACTGATTGAGACGTTATTTAATATGTATACAAACATTAGTGAAAACAATGGCAGAGCATAATTATTCATTCGTTTAATTTCACTGAATTTAGTCATCGATTTAGTACTTGCCATTATATGCTTAAGCTTGATTTTACAGCACCTGGTCACCATAAATCGTCACACATTTAGTACTGGCCACGCTATGCATTGCTTAACTTTTTCTTTTTGACCAATAATAATGACAACAGAACGTTCTTAACATTGTATTGTTTTATTCCCGGACAACACCAAATACAAGGAGGTGTACTAAATCGCTTAGTCTTATTCTCCTCCCTTTGGCGAGGGCAATAGTCCGAAGAGAAATGAAAAAAAAAAATCAATAATAATGTGACGATGGCATAAAAATAGATACAAACCTATCACTATGACGTCATGTACCTATCAATGTGACGTCACGTGCACAAGATAACATTAAAAATCGTGATCACATTAAACGAAAAAATGGCTATTTGACCCCTTAAAAATGAATCTTTTTTTTTTTTAATTTTTAGATATTATTTTTTCGAGGTTATGGCGGTTAAAATAATACCTAATTTGGGGGTGTTTGTATAGTATTTTTTAAGTTTTAGCGAGACATACACACACACAGATTTTTGCCTTATATATATTGAGATGAGACAAGCAGGGGTAACCAGTGTTGCCAGGGGCTCTCTCTTCCCTTGTTGCTCCATTTCACCGTTACCCCCTTCTCTCCGTTGCCTGGAGCAAAAGCTGTCTCTTCCCAGGTTGCCTCCTCTCCCCCGCCCCTCCTTTTCCTGTTGTCCGGGGCAAAAGTGTGATATATTTCTATTAAAAGTACCACCTATGTCTTCGCCCTCACCCTCCTTTTGATGTATATATAAGTTATCGTTAAAAGAAAATTCTTATGGGTCAGTTGGATTCTAACGCTCTCGACCTCTTGGTCGTCATTCTTTATCCTTAACAGTTATGCTACCAATGCAAAGAACAAAATCTATAGGAAAATAGGTCACTTTAACGTTGTTCTTTTTGGCAAACCGCAAATGTACAGATAACTGGAAAACAAAAAAATTTGGTAACCCCCCCCCCCCCACGAGAAGTTCCGTGTCAGTTCGGCACGAAGGAATCAACGTTTTATTCCAATTTTTCGATATTTCTGTCGAGTATCTCATCAGCCTTTTGCAGACAAACAAACATAAGCACACACACACAATTCTCTTTTATATCATAGACCTAGCAAAGTATCCTCATTACCGTTGTATAGGGCAGCCACGAGCAAGTAGATATATTCTATATTACCATTAAACAAATTGGTGAAAATAAATTATTATTTGCGAAAAAAAAAACACGCCGGCTTAAAATATAATGTAGGATTTTTCATATGATTAACACCGGTTTGCATTTTCTGATGTAAGATAGGGCAACCATGACCAAGTGGATATCTTCGATTTTACCATTAAACAAATTAGTTGAAAAAAATCATTTGTAGGAAAAAAACAAAACATCCGGTCTAAAATATAATGTGGGTTATTCCATGTCACATCATCCAGGGCTTGAAACCCATATCCTCAGATTTTGTTGTAACTTGCACCACAGATGGACATCATAAAAACTAAGAAATCCTGAAAATTTGAGCATGCACCTCCAAGCAGTTTCCGATTTAGAGCAGTTTCCGTGTCGCGTAAATCGCGCAAGATGTCGCCCGGGCGACATTTTAATAATTACATTTTCTTAAATATTTTCAGTTTGGAACATGATATAACGCTGAAAATTCACACAGGTATGCTTTTCAACCCAAGGAACCCAAAAATGGCATCAGCTTTGCTCAGAAATGAAGCCTTCTATGAGATTTCATCAAATTTTGAAATTTTTTACATGTACAGTAATATGGGGCAAAAAAATGATGTAGCTGATATGGTAACAGGTTTTTTTCTTTTGGACATTCATTTAGACACTATGAAGTACCTCTGGACCAAAAATGGTAAATAATACTTTTTTTGTTCACTCACAGTGTCTATTCAAAGTTAGGCCTTTTTCCGAGGGTTCAGAAATACCCTATTGGGGGAAGCAACTAGTTTGGATATGCGAGATCAAAATTTATATAAAATTCACATTAAAATAAGTTTTAGAAAGTAAAGGTTAAAAGAGTCTCACAATGATCAGATATTTATGATAAGAGCGAACTTCACAACAAAAACCAACATACGACAACATTATCTACATACTGTTATTTTCTTTATGCCACTGAAATGCAGAAATCGTTTTTCATACTCCTCATCAGTTATCTTGTATGTTCTTCCTGTATATGTTGTTGGGGAGACAACACAAAGAATTTTCTTGATTGGAACAAACCATGTATCATCAATTTGCGGCCAATTGAATGTCTTGTGTGATCCATGAGGGTGCATGAACTTGACGGTTACATCACCTTCCTCTGCATTAATTTCATTCACAATGCCAATCCACCAGAAAGAATTATAAACACAGGTTACATATTGCATTGGTGAAATGTCAGAGATTTCAAGAATTGATGGCAAGTCATGGTTGTCTGTATATGATTCATCCTCACTGGTCAGCTTATGACAAATGTTCGATGTTGAAAACGGGGCAAAATGGTGGCTGCTTCTGCTTCCTGGTACTGTGTTTCCCCTGGCAAATCTTGCCTCAAGAAACTTTCTCACCTCCTCCATAGTTTCCATACTAATATCAAAGAACTGGATTACAGACATCTCCAGGCAGACTTCTAGCATGACTTTATAATCTAGGATTTGATTATTCAGAGGACGTTGAAGCGACCGTTTAGCCACATGCCCGTTTTACTGAACCACCGATTCCATCACAAAGGGATTTTCCATGGCTTGTAGCAAAGAAAACCCACTCTGCATCAATCCCAAGTTCTGTTTATGCAGACAAGTTTTTATAATTTTTATATTGACCCCCACAGCCCCATGTTAACAAAATGACTTACTTCAGTAAGTCATTTTGTTAACATGGGGCAATAATGCAAGAATGTAGTGAACTGTCATTGCCTGGGTTTGATACACGAATGCAGTGTCGTGGATGTTGAAATAAAACACAATGAAAGATGCTTCATTGCTCCATCGAAATCTCAGTAGTAAAGCACTACAGGGTGCAGGGTGCAATATTCCTTGCTCCAATGAAAACTTTGGATTTCGTCTTGTATGAGAAATTGATAATTATCTGCAAAGTCTACAAGGACAAGAACCTCATTCGAACAAAGATTCTCTTTCTTTTTAGTCAAGTATCTAGTTTGACATTTTGTTATATATGAGTGTTGTGTGAGATTGTCGATTTTGTCAATCAAGAAATTTTTGTATTCTTCATACATTGTTGTACGAGTACTTAATGTGGCACGGTCAGTTGTGTCCCATTGACTAAAATGAAATTCATCATCTGGATCCACATCAACCAGCTTTTCATCCAAGAACTTCTGCAATGTTTCTCTGCCAGGACATGCCTCACAACGGTGCATCATGCATTCCTTGTTGGAAGAATCACAAACTAGTTTTGAGATCAAATCCTTGTAAGTGACGTCCTAACCAATGGCGTCTACAAGAAGTTTCGCATTCTGATGTATGCTACACACAAACAGAATGGGTACCTTTAGATCCAGCTAATACATACCACTTTGGACGCAACTGAGAAAATTTGGAAAACCTCATCTTGACATTGGGATACTTCTGTTTAAAAGCAGCATACAATTCATGCAGGTTACATAGTATTAAATGATTTTGTTTGTGAACACCCTTTGCAATACTAACATAGTCCTTTTTGCCTGGCATTTGACGGCTGTATTTATCATTTTCATACATGTGTACTACGAGTTCTGCTGTCTCTGGGGAGAGTTTTTTCCCTTTTTTAGGAGCAGACTTTGAGAGAATACCATTCACATTCTTTAGTTCCCTGGCAGTTCGAACAATGTACTCTGACACCGTGAAGAATTTGGAACAGTATTCACGAGACCACGAATCAGGAGCAACTGTCATGATTTGGAGTCGAGGCTTTCTTAAATTTCTCCTTCATCAAATCATGTAATCTATCCAATTCTAATGCTTTCTCTTTGATTTCTTTTTCAATATGCACTGATTCTGACAGTCAATTCTTCAGCGTCGACTTTGTATACAGTCGACAGGTCGCTTTTGAGTGTTCCAATCACTTGTTCTAATTTCCTTTTGGCACTATGAACACGCCTATGAGGAGCAACACCATGTAAAGCAACAGGAGAAATGTCCATGTATTTCAGACTAATATTCAAGTTTTTTTGTGGGGTTTGCAAAAGTTCACAGGTGTAGTTTGCATCTATCCTGTCTGTATCATCGATCAGTCTCACATATTTCATCATACACTGAGGACAAAGAATGTGTCCTGGTGTTACATTGTACCCTCTCACCTCCAGCTCTTTTGCCATCACCAACAATATCAGCTGTACGCCTTTGACTTTACTTTTATGTTGTAACAATCCACCGCGGCCTTTGAGGCCTTTGCTCTATGTTCAAACACATTTCCAAAATATTTTTTGTGATGAAAGCAGATGGTTGATAGCTCGCCTTTATGTTCCTTGAGCCCAGCTCTCCACAACAACGTCTCAACAATGTCTTTGTTCAAGTCTGACAGATTCTCAATTCCTTTGGAATGATCATAATCTAATTTATAACATTCCAAATTGAGTTCGACATCAGTCATTTTGTTTTCTTTTGTTTACTGTTGAATTGAAGACAAAACAATCAAATAGAATATATAATCAGGTAACTTAAGTTTGGTAGCAGGGGATGAGTAAGCAGTTAGTGAACAGATTTATATACATTTTTCCACTGAATTGAAAGGAAAATCAACATTTAAAATATTCATAAATTTGTGCCTACCTCAAATTCTTCTATATATTCTACAGCTAATTTCTTTGTATGCTTTCACCTCAAAGACTGGACAGTACTAGCAAGGGAGATTATTGTGTTGGAGGGAGGAGATGAGGAGCTCATAAAAGTTTGGTAGCAGGGGATGAATAAGCAGTTAGTGAAGAGATTTATATACATTTTTCCAGTGAATTGAAAGGAAAATCAACATTTAAAATATTCATAAATTTGTGGCTACCTCAAATTCTTCTATATTTTCTAAAGCTAATTTCTTGGTATAAGAATCAAGTGCTGCCTAACTTTCTTGCCTACATAATGGAACAAACCAATTGCACCAACCACTATTATATATTTTAATTAGGTATAGATAATGTTTTTTATTTTAAATTATTTTAGGATTGTTGCAGTACATTATGGTGAACTAATCCAGCTCCGTTGCATATGGGACACGTTTTACTGAAAAAATTAACCACCAACTAATGCAAGCATTATTATGCTTGCATTAGTTGGTGGTTAATTTTTTAAAGAAAAACTTTGTTATACAAGAAATATGATCAATATTTATACAGCTATTGTGGTTCAGTAGCCAAAATTGACATAATCATTGGATTCTAGTGACATTAGACCAAAGCGCCGTTGCGCATGGGACATTTTGACGATGTTTCGCTCAGTCATTTTACAATGGATGGTATTAACAACCCGAAACTTTTTACCTTAGTAAAAACTGCTATGCAGTTATTAAATAAACACAAACAGTGCTAACTTGATCTATCTTATAAGTCATAAGTAAAACCATTCAACATTTATTCTCAGTTAAAATTGATGAGAATAACCCATGTAGATAATGTTGTCGTGCGCTGGTTTTTGTTGTGAAGTCAGCTTTTATTATAAATATCTGATCACTGTAAGACTCTTAACTTTTACTTTCTAAAACTTATTTTAATGTGAATTTTATATAAATTTTGATCTCACATATCCAAACTAGTTGCTTACCCCAACAGGGTATTTCTGAACCCTCGGAAAAAGGCCTAACTTTGAATAGACACTGTGAGTGAACAAAAAAAGTATTATTTACCATTTTTGGTCCAGAGGTACTTCATAGTGTCTAAATGAATGTCCAAAAGAAAAAAACCTGTTACCATATCAGCTACATCATTTTTTTGCCCCATATTGGTGCACATGTAAAAAATTTCAAAATTTGATAAAATCTCATAGAAGGCTTCATTTCTGAGCAAAGCTGATGCCATTTTTGGGTTCCTTGGGTTGAAAAACATACCTGTGTGAATTTTCAGCGTTATATCATGTTCTAAACTGAAAATATTAATGAAAATATTAAAGAAAATGTAATTATTAAAATGTCGCCCGGGCGACATCTTGCGCGATTTACGCGACACGGAAACTGCTCTAAATCGGAAACCGCTTGGAGGTGCATGCTCAAATTTTCAGGATTTCTTAGTTTTTATGATGTCCATCTGTGGTGCAAGTTACAACAAAATCTGAGGATATGGGTTTCAAAATCCAAAATTTCTGGATGATTTGACATGGAATTACCCTAATGTAACATATATATTTAAAAGAAATGTCCTATTTAAAAAGTATTTTAAATTATTTTTCTTTTTAGCTGGATTAATCTCATCAACTCAAGTCAAGTCTGGACATGTTTATTTATTTATTGAATAACAACCAACCGGACAAGCCTTAAATTGAGAATGTTTTAAAAATTAATTCTTTCATTTGACCGGTTTAGAAAAATGAGAGCTTTACAGATAAAATCTTACTACGAGAAGAGATACAACAGACGAAATGCAAGCAAATGAAACCCGGGTTTCTGAAACAGAAAACGCAAAAAAAAAAAGAAAAAAAAAAAGATTAATTTGCAATGTTCCATTATATATATATATTTTTTTCAATTGTTGCTTTATTTATTTTTGCATTTTATTGTTTCGTCCTCTCCATGTTATTCCAAATATCTATATTATCCTTTTTTTTTAAATTACACAAAAAAAGTTGATTCCGACTAAAATGTAAGTCATGTAATTTCATTTTAAGAAATTAAATGATACACTGATAAATTATAAGATGGGTTAATACTGCGATGCAAGAAAAAAAGTTTTTACTCCATAAGAAAACACATCTATGGGCCTTATTAAAATAAAATAAATTTATTTTTTAAGTAAATAAATGCTCTCCATTAAACCAACCCCAAGTCCGGGATGAATAAAGAAAATATCTAAAATATACTAGCTCTTAAAAATAAGAATGCAAATAGAGTTATCGTCCTTGATCTGTGTAAATAGACTTAAATAAATAAATAAATTATATAATATATATTTGAGATTCCATTCTTATTTTCTCTTCTCATTTATTTTTGTTCATCTGTTCCACCTTCCGGTACCTATATCACATTGCTCCTGCCTCGGATTACAAACTTATATAACAATTTAGAAAAAATAAAATTTCTGCGTGCCTTTAAATAGAAACAAAAAATGCAAAAAAAGAATTATAAATAAAAGCAACAAGTTAGAAAAAAAATAAAATGCAAAAATGACACAATAAATATTTAGGCTTTTGACTGTTGTAACTTGTTACCTGATTTTAGCAGCCTGATCTGTAAAAACACCAAATAAGCAAGCGGACATTTTCTTTTTATTAAAAGGAATTTTAAAATAGCTGGTTTAGAAAAAAAAATGGAATGATTAAAGAATTAGAAATCCTATAATTCCCAATTCGGTGATAGAAGATCGACTTGCACATGCAGGTAAGGAAGGATATATGATGTGGAGTCAAACTAGCGGCACGTGTTCTGCTGATGGTTTATCCCCACTGAGAGGGTGGTTCTCCCTAAGTGGGGTGAGGGGGCATAAAGAGAAAATGTTGCTATCATCCTGCAGAATCACAGTAACACATTTATTCTGACATCTCCAACGTAGATGTCAGCAGTTGTCATTCATAATGCATTGGATTCTATAAATCACCAATTATTTCAACTACGGTTTCTCAAAAAGGGTTGAAATGAAACTAAAATTTGGTAAAATAAAAAAAATGTTATATAAAAAGGCACCCGCATACAATTTGAAATCAAATGAAGCCGTTTTGAAAATCTATCGATTATTTTTGTAATTTCTTTATTTTAGTCAGATGTGTGCATTTTTACGAATCCAATTTTAGTTTGGCGATATTGAATGTTCTTGCTCACACGCCCCTATTCCAAATTCGTGGCTGTGGGCCGCCATCAGTGGACTGGTTCTCTTGTACGAAACCATCATAAACAACGTTTTAAGTTTAATTTAGACGGTTTCAAACCAATATAAATGATTGCACACTAAAAATAATTAAATTTGAAAAATCAGGGGGTTTTTTGCTCGAATTATTTGATGGTTTTTAAGTAAAAATTCCGGCTAAAGCACTGTCAAAAATTAATATTTTTTATGTTTTTTCAGGAGAGGACATTTTGAACTATAGTGAATCATATTCCATAAAAAAAAGTAATTTATTTTCAATAAAAATTTAAAAGATTTTTTAAAAATAATTTTGGAAAAAAACTATACATTTAATAAAATATTACAGTTTTTACATTGGATAGTTACTATCAATGCCGCAAATACGTCCGTACCATGCATACTCCATCACCAGGCGTGCTCGTATAAATAGGTGTGGAACAAGGCTTAACTCGTTCCGCACTGTCGTCTTCAGTTCGTTTACTCAATGTAAAAACTAATGTTATTAAATGTAGTTTTACTTGTTCATATAAGTGCTAATCTTAGAAAAAAAATTGAAAATTTTTTTTCACAAATTATTTTTTTCTTGAAAATTGTTTTTCTTTTATGGAATATGATTCACTATGGTTCAAAATGTCCTCTTCTGAAAAGATTTTCAAAAACTATTAATTTTTGACAGTGCTATGAGTTTTTTTTTTACCCTAAAATATACTTTAGCCAAAATTTAATTTTACTTTAAATTTAATTTAAAAAATTATTCCAATAAATTTTAATTATAAAATTTTCCTTGAAAAAGATTTGTGACTTCTGCACCAATGGTTTGCCAAAAGGCAAACCATTAGATTAAGATTAGCACTTATATGAACAAATAGAAAATACATTTAATAAAATATTAGTTTTTACATTTGATATTCTTCCCAGATAGTTACTATCAATGCCTCATTATTTTTAGTGTACAATAATTTATATCGGTTTGAAACCGTCTAAATTAAACTTAAAACGTTATGATCGTTGGGTACAAGAGAAACAGTTCACTAATGGCGTCCCACGGCCACGAATTCGGAATAGGGGCGTGTAAGCAAGAGAATTCAATATCGCCGCCAGTTTTATAAACCTTACAAATTGTATAATTTTACAAACTAAAAAGAAACTGATGTATCAGTTTTATTTAACACTTGTGGCGCTCCAGAAGGGTTCGCGATCCCGCTGACTTCCGGGTTATCCTGCAGTAAATTTCAAGTACGGATGATAATGATAAAAGAAACTTTTTTTAACGGAAAATTGAGAATTGTATTTTTAGTATAATAAAATAAGTTGTGAGCAAAACAAATTATCAAATATATGTTTATTTATATTTTTATGAAAATATAAATCTTTAATAAAAAAAATCTGTTTTTTTAATTGATATAAATAAAATTTCCGTTACAGAAAAAATTTCTTTTATCATTTATGATCATCCGTATTTGAAATTTACTGCAGGATAACCCAGAGGTCAGCGGGATCGCGAACCCTTCTGAAGAGCCATACTTTTGCAAATTAATTTTAAAATTTACACAAATAAAAAAAAATTTTTTTTAATTCCTAAGTGATAACTTGACAAATATTACGATACTTTGTTACTTTGGGACCCACGCTAAAAGTCCCTCGGCGTCAGTGCTTTCTGGATGTTTACGCCGGAGTTCCGAATGAAAAATCTGTTGACTGCGTTAAAAAAAAAAAAAAAGTACCAATATTTTTTCAAAACTTTCAGTGATTCAGGTTCGATATAGCTTTATATTTTTTTAACAATACATAATTAATGTGGCCATTAATACTATTACCATTAACATTATTACCAATTGCGAATTATTACTATTATTATTTTTACAAATTACACAAATAAAAAAAAAAGGTAACAATAAAGGGGTTTTTTTGGGGGGGGGGTTAAGCACAATCTATGCACAACTAGGTCGATTAAGTTTCTCAAATTTCTGCGACAGTCCTTTGAGAAAACTATGAAAATGGAAATCCTACTTTCTCTCGTTAAATCAAAGAGAACTTTTAATTTCCGGATTCATGATTGCTTTTTGACCCTCTTTCGGAAATTTATTTCTATTTTGGGCATGAGGGTGGGGAGGTCAACATATTGCATCTATAAGAATGTACGTCAAGGTTGTCTGTCTTGTGGCGTGTTGTGTTCCCGCCTTTTCTTTCTTTACAGCAGCAGCATCGCTATAATGAGGTCTAGAGGTGACGTCATACCGGTGTTGCACCGATGCTAATTGGCGCCCTTTTTAATCAGTACCGGCTTGGATTTTGGAGAGAGAAGTTCACTTTTCTGCGGGCTCCGTCTGTTAGTAAAAATGGACGTAAAATATTTGGATGATTTCTCCTCGTTCTTAGAGTAAGAACGCTATATTTGAAATTCAGGGTATTTGAGAGACCCTATTCATAAAGAAACATTTTTCCTAGAAGGGATTAACGAAGGAAGTTTCTCGAGAATTTCATTTGAGAGGTAATTTCAAGAATTAGGAGATCCTTGGAATGAAAAGTGTCGAAAGAAAAAATAAAGAGGGACATTTGAAACGGACATTTCAGTAGAAAGAGAAAGAACTAATCCAAACTATGCCTGAGACGTTTCGACAACCAACGGTTACGGTCCTGTATATATATTGAGTTTTATTTTATTGTTTTATACCTTTTGAGACCCCTTTGTTAAATTGATATGAATGACTTCTTTAGTCTTTATTATATGTTACTATATGAACAAAAAAAGGAAAACTTCTTTGGTCTTTCCAGTTCGTTGTGCCAACGAACTTACTCATATGTGATTTTTCATGTCTTAAGTTTTTTTTTATTTTTATCTTGGTTACTAAGGGTTAATGTAATTAACCCAGCTTTGGGAATTAAAAGCAGCCAGCCCCATTTTAATGTTAATAAAACTATTTTAACTCAATCGAACCTCTTATTTTTTCTTTTCCCCTTGTCATGTTTTCTTTTAAACTGTGTTATTAAACCTTTTTGTTATCACCTAATTCGGATTTTGCTAACAACCGCGAAATTTCGATACCTCTTAAAGTGCAGAGACCAGGTCCCAACAATACTTCAAATAAAAAATATACTGTGTAAACTATGTAGTTAGAAATGTGCTAATTGTAGGGGTTGATTTTGATAGGATCGTAAACCCTAGAGTATTGTATTTGAAGGTTTCATGCTCCTCTCACTCAGGGACTCACTTATGGATATTAGTTGAAGACTCGTTTAGGTTAGGAAGAGGAGAATTGTTAAAACTGGTAAAAAAAAAAATTAAATAACCTCACCATAGTTTTCTAAAGAAAAAAAAAAAAAAAAACATTTAAAAAATTGTATAGTTTTTTTTGGGGGGGGGGGGGCGAAGCATATTAACCTTTTAATATATGCCCAATGAAAGACTAAAATTAAATTTAAAATAAATGATCAAAGGTCGTTAAACTTTTTGTGTGAAGTTATGGGGTGGTTGCTTTCTGATGATCTGAG
Source organism: Sepiola atlantica (assembly GCA_963556195.1). NCBI lineage: Eukaryota > Metazoa > Mollusca > Cephalopoda > Sepiida > Sepiolidae > Sepiola > Sepiola atlantica. The sequence goes on along the minus strand of CAUVYP010000898.1, from coordinate 56,536 downwards.
GACAGAATAGCATTCATTTTAGAATTCAAAAATCTAAAAATTCAGGTGTTTTTTTTTAAATAAATGTTTAATGTGTACAACACAATTGATGATTTCTAGGGTAACCAGGACAGACATCGCTTTTGGATTTGCTCTGAACACGCTACTTTTTACGTATGTGCAAAAGAAATGGCCGATTCCCAAAATGTAAAAACATTTAAAATTCACCAAAATTCAGAAAATCAACCAATTTTAACGAAATTTTCAGTATTTATTAATCAACGATCAAATAATATAATGAAACCATTTTTTTTTAAATGTTAGCGAAAATGTATTTTTTTTTTTTTTTTAAACAAAATACACCTTTACTAAAGTTATATTTTTATGTATTAAAAAAAAAATATGAAAATAAAGCACTGTAGATGTTTAAAATATATATTTTTTTTAATTATTTCGTATATATTACGAAAATGGCCCCTGAATTCCGTGTTAATAAAATCATTATAACTCGAAGAAAAATTAATTTCTTGAATTGGCAATGTTATCATTGAATAAAGCAAATAAATAATATAATTGCAAAAAATATTTCATGTGATTTTAATGATTAGAGTTTCTGAGAAAATAAAAAATGCGACATAATTATATTTCTCTTTAGCGCAAGAAATTTTTTATAATCTTGAAAATAAACCAAAAATTGACAAATTTGAGACTCAGGAACATAACGAAAAAAATTTTTTTAATTGAATAATTTCTACTAACTTGGAGCGCTAGGGAAGCCACGATTAGACCTCCCACCACTCACAAAATTTTATTTTCAGAGATTCAACAATTTCGTTAATTTCGCAATTCATCGTCATTTATTTGGAAAGATAAAACGTAAGTTTGTATTTGCTTTGTCATTTTTTTCATTAATAATAAAAGAAATATAAATAGAATTCAAATATGACATTTTCTTTCAAAATTGAATTCTATTTATTTATTAATAAATAATTTTTAATGTTTTAACTTTTTTTAATGAATATTGTCAGTGTAGTAATTGACTTTAATTTACTTTTTCATACTTAAAATAAAAAAAAATACTCTTAGCTTTATTTTAAAAGAATTAACGTAATTTATCATTACGACACATGTTTCAAATTCTTACATGTGTCGTAACAATAAATTAGCTATTTATTCTTTAAGAATTAATGTAATTTAAAATTACATTAATTCTTAAAGAATAAATCGAGTAATGTAATTGTTCAAGATTTTAATCAATCATCATGTAAAAATAATTAATAAAATTGACGCAGTTCGTAACGTACATTTAAAAAAAAAAAAAACTATTACTGCACTTTCGGCCTTCCATACTTTGAGATGTAGCCGTATTCTCTGTTTACAATTACAACACAGGTTTCGGACATGTTTTAGCTAACTTTCACTTTTTTTTGATAATTAAGCAATTTTTAGTAAAAAAAATTTTTTTTTTTTAAGAGGTACATTCTTTTGTAATTCACTCTCTTAAGACTTTAATTTAATAATTATCTTTGAAACAGTTCCAGGAAATGATATTTACTTTTCCAGCGAATTTTAAACATGTTTTAACTGAGTTTTCGCTGTTTTGATAACATTTTCCATTCTAATATTTTTTTCACACGTAAATATACATTTGTTTCCGTTTAAATATTAACTTAATGCTTTTACCTTTCAAACTACTTAAAAAAAATTAAGAAAAGACACTTTTAAGAACTATAGTCAGTACAAGAGACGGCCATTTTTGCACGTACCTACAGTTTTTATGTTATGCACATGTACCGGCTTAATGAAGCAACTCGTTAAAAATAGAAAATTAACAAAACAGTGGTAGGATCATTTACTCTTTTGAAAAACTAAAGAATCACCTCGTCGTTAATGTGGTGAGACTTAATTATTAAAGTGTTGCTATCATGATGTTGGTCAGAATGGAAACTTATTCAACGGGATTATTTTGGTTTCAAGAAATTTATCGTAGGTACATTTTTTCTTAAAGTGAGAATCTTAGAAAATCCTACTCAAATGATAAATAGAAGAAATCAATCACAGTAATAAAAAGTTGGAATAATCTAAATCCACAGAGACATTAAATTCATTTATTTAAAACTAGGTTAACTTACTCGGCGTTGCCAGAGTCTTTACGTTCAAGTTTGTTTCGCTTTTAACTGTTTTATTCTTATAGGATTCAGAAAGTTAAATTTAGTTATTGATTACGGTATCGTTTGGTGATTTATTAATAGAACCAAATTGTTATAACTAATTTTGCTAATGTTTTAATTTCTATAAAATTATTGGATGCAAATAGCTTATAAAACTGTCAATCTTTTAACGTTTTGAGGATTTGCTAAGAATTTTAAAGCCAGAAATGACTATTCAACAGTTTAAATACTTCTAAATTCCTTTTAAATTTGAAAGGGTCACGAAGTAATTCATTCTTTTTTTAAACTTTAAAAAAATATTAAAATGGCTGATTTGTTTACAAAGGAACTAGAATGCATTATGATGGATTTAAAATTACGAAATTATTTCGTAATACTTTTTAAAAATTCGGTGCTTGTGCTGTTCAGCGGCCGTATTAAAAAATTATTTTTTATAAAAACAACATTATATACTTATTCAGCGTTGTATTCTCACTGTACAAAAAAGTAGAAAAAATTATCCACTAGAACTTTAATTACAAATATTTTTCCATTCTGCGTATCATAACAGCGATTCGTTCATATTCGTTCGTTAATATTGTTTTTATAAAAAAAATTTTTTTTCATACGGCCGCTGAACAGCACAAGCACCAACTATTTATTTTAAAGTTAGTTATTGCATTTCTTCATATTATAAATAAAAATTCCAATAGTAAATAAAACAAAAGTGTAAGTGACGTAAAGGGGTAAACTATTTTATTAATATAACGTTTCCTCCCAACAACTTTTAAGAAAGGACTGAAAAGAAAACAAATTAGGATTTTCAAAAAATAAAACGCTTGCATGTAAGGTAAAAACTTTAAAAATAATTTGGTACTTTCTTACTTTGGGACCCGCGCTAAAAGTCCCTCGGCGTAGGTGCTTTCCGGATGTTTACGTTAAACGCCGGAGAGTGCCGAATGAAAAATCCGTTGACAAAAAAAGAAAAAACACAAACGAGGCTGGATTTACAAGCGTGACAAAACAAGCAAACAATTTTCGACATCATAATTGATATTTTGGTGCTGATATCGATCCTAAACCAGTTTTCGTGACGTTCGACTCGGAAGCGTTCGGTTGTCCTACGCAAACGCCCGAGAGTTGACGAACCGATTTGTACCAGACGATTTTAATACGGTGCTGCGTCCTATGATAATAATGTTTTGCTTGTTTTGTTAGGGTTAAAAATATTTATTTGATAACAGTAATTTCGCTTTGTTTTGCTTGTTTTATTGTTTCTTTCAGAAAATTTCTTGAAAATATAACTTAAAATCACAGGACGCAGCACAATATCAAAATTGTCGTCTGGTACCATTCGGCTCGTCAACACTTGGGCGTTTGCGTAGGACAGCCAAACACTTCCGAGTCGAACCGCACGAAAACTGGTTCAGGATCGATATCAGTAACGATTTTTTTTAACGAAGTTTCAACTAAGTGTTTAAATTCAAAAGTTATTACTTTTTATTTTACTTATTAAACATTTGTACGAAAGAAAGTTTGTTTTTTTTAATGAAAAACAGTGAAAAGTGTTTTTTGTTTTTTTTACATTTTTTTGCGAAAATTATTTTTTGTCAACTTTTTTATGACTATTTTTGTTTATTTCGTTAGGATTCAGGGTCATGAATTAGGGTCCGTGAGTTTTGTTCAAGCGATCTTGCATTTATATACTCATTTTTTTTTCTTTATGGTCCTGACAGAAATTTATCGTTCCTTCAGGAGTATCAACAGAAAGTGATACCATGTAAAAATATTCTGTTGCAATCGCGTTTCAACCAGTTTGCAAGTTCAGCGTTTCATTCAGTTTAACTGCTTAGATGTCGTCTGCTTATGCGTCTCGCTTCGGGCCTTTCCGGCGTTTACCGTAAACCGCCGGAAAGCACCGACGCCGAGGGACTTTTAGCGCGGGTCCCAAAGTAACAAAGTACCAATAATTTAAATAAATAAAATGAACATTAAAAAAGTTCAAAATCTGTCGAGAAAAAAAAAAAACAGGTGGAAAAGGGAAACATTTTAAAAGTACTTACATTTGACTCATCACATTTGTTAAAAACATTCCGGACGAAATATCTTTGTATTGAATAGGCGACGCGTTTGTTTCTCGAAAAGTATCGATCTGGGAAAGAGAGGGAGAGCGTGAAAGAAAACATGCTTTTCAATACGATAATTCAAACGAGTCAAAAAAAAAAATTAATTAAAAATACCAACCGTGCATTGACAAGATACTTCAATCAATAGTGAACAACAAGTAGAGAAAAGTAGGAACTTACCCATATTACAAGAGGATTTTGCATAAAACATTCCTCCGATGGCGTCGCCATGTTTAATCTCCTTTTCTTTCTCTCTCTCCTCGTAGAAATTCAATTTCTTCCTTTAGTTCTCCTTCTCCTCCTCCTCCCCCTGAAATAATCTCCTTCTAGCAACCCGGGAATTGTCTACCGACTTTCAAATTATTTCCTATTTTCCTTGACAATTTACCCCCATTCCTTTTTTTAATCGTTCTTAATGTGATCCTGCACATTTCTCGAAAAGTGAAATTGAACCTCGTCTGTTGGAATTGCAAATGTTTGTTTTTAAAACTACACCTGGTGTTTTATTTTATGTATTCCTAATATCAGGTAACTAACAAAAAAGTAAAACGAAGCATTTATCTAAAAGAGCAAAAACACTTTTCTTCGTTGAACCAATCGCTCTGGCTTCCATTGTTTATTTTTATTTTAATTGACAAAATTTTTAAAATTGCAATTTTTCATAAAATATCCTTAAACGGTAAAGAATTTGAATTGCGCGCTTAAATAGGATACATAATTATTATGAAAATAAAAATATATCTAGAGAGGTCTAGGTGGGTCGGTCGAAGATAAAAGAAAAACATCTCTGTAGAAGACGAAAAAGGTAAAATCCACAAGACTTGAAGAAGTGTACAGCCTTATCGAGGGCTGTTGCTCTCGCTACTGAGAAAGGAGAGTGAGAAAGAAAGTATTTGAAGGGTAAAAGAAAAAAGATTGAGTCCAGGTAAGCCACACTTTGAAATTCAACTAGTGGAATCTACTCAATGGAGTTAGTTAACACATTAGAAACGAAAAAAGAGCGTGCATTTTCTGAAATTTATTTAAAATCCTATAATTAATGCCCGAAATAAAACCTCATTTTGAGGAGAATAAGCTAAATTAATACAAATTTTTTGCGTGATATCTGATTTTAAACAAAAATATATTATTTTTATTCCTTCCTTAGACACTTATAAGCACATTATACGGGATTTGAAACTATTTGCTTCATTTAAATTTCATTCAAATTTTCACCACCACCCCATTTTTTAAATTTTAATAAATGTAAAAGAGATAATTATTTGGTTAAATAGATCATTTTCAAAAAGCTTCTAAATATAAGAAATAAATTTAATATGGTTAAAATGAGTTTTTAATTCATGTAATAACCGTATTTAAGGAATAAAATAAATTGGGGTTAACGGGTTAAGATTTTTTTTTAAAGTGGTGCTTGTACAGAGAAGCGTGCGGATTAAATTATAAATATCACAAAAAACTATTTAAACAGCAGATTTAAATAAGTATCCTCACAAAAAAGTAGGAAAAATGATCGAGTAGAAATTTAATTACAAATAAAAATCAGTTTCATCGTATTTTGGTGAATGCCATTGATTTATTACGTGTTAATATGACAGACTGGGTTTCCTCCCCCTGAATTTCGTGTTTTTCGCTCGAATCAATGGCCGAACCCGATTAAACGATATAACGGATTTTTATTTTTTATTACAATTCTACGAGATAGGTTTTGCTAATTTTTGGTGTACAAACCTATTTTTGCTTGATACATAAGTATGTCAAAAAATTTTCTGGTTAATTTAATTGGAACTGCGATTTTCAGCGTTTTTTCATATGCACGTTAATCTGTACAAGCCCCAAACTTTTTTTTAGATTATGATATGCTGAACATTTTGGAGTTAAAATGAAGTTAGTATTGCGTATTAATAGAAAAAAACACTTTTTAAATTAGTATATACGCTTATTACCAATAGGTTGTTCTAGCAAATATGGCGTCATGTAGGAGATAAGCCGAGAATACTAGCATATTTAGTTAAATTGATTTTAACTCCAGCATGTCATAATCTTTTTTTTTCAATTCATCGTTTATATACAATTTTATATCGCCTTTTCGAAAAATCTGAACCCGCCTCTAATCTTAACGCTAACCAAACTGAGTTTTAACCGCAGGAAAAAGTGTTTGCAATACTTCTGTTTACGTTTATGAAAATGAGCCTCGCTCGGAGGGGGAATGGGTAACCGATATCAGTAACATAACCGAAAGTTAAAGGGTCACCCCTCTATTTTTTTCAAACAAGAAATTCGATGACCATTACTTTAAACGTTAGTTTTTTGTTTATCAAGAACTACTGCACTTCTGTTTATTTTCTTAACTCACAACAATGAGGGCATTCAAATAGTTACAAAAACATCCAAACGACATTTATGCGATAGATTCAGAAGATTATTTAGGCGGAACCCAATTGACCAAAAATTAAAACTCGAACAGTGCCAAATGTCCAACTTTAAATACCTACAATAATATACATTTGTTGACTAGAGATGGGTGATATTACAGCATGCGAGCAACAGAAACTCACAATCAACACATCCGACCGCCACCCACAAAAAAATTGCGTGTGTGCATCTGTTGTCCCAGGTGTTAGCACCGGCGGCTTGCGCTGCTTGTTGATTTTTCAACCTTCGACCTTTACAATTGTTTTCTCTTCGATTGCTATTGACATAATTTCAGATTTCTTACTTAAACTGTTTAAAGTAAATTTAAATTATTGTTTTTTATTATATTTTTTTTTGGGGGGGGGGAGGGGGGTCAAATAAAGGCATCACTTCAATGCTTCATCCTACGTGTGGAAGTCGACTTGGACTACGGTCGTCGATTATTATTGACAGTGAAATGGGTTTGTCAGCGTTTCATTGCCCCCCCAAACAACTTATTTTTACTTGAAACCATGTTACCAAAAATAAAAAATAACATTAAAAAGGGTGCTCTTATCGATCCTGAACCAGTTTTCGTGACGTTCGACTCGGAAGCGTTCGGCTGTTCTACGCAAACGCCCGAGAGGTGACGAGTCGATTTGTACCAGACGACATTTTTGATACGGTGCTGTGTCCTATGATAATAATGTTTTGCTTGTTTGTTTTTTTTTGTTAGGGTTAGAGTAAGGAATTTTTTAAAGAAACAACAAAGAAAATTAAATATTTTCATGAATTTTTTTGAAAGAAACAACAGGAAAAAAAAACAGCGAGGTTACTGTTATAAAATGAATACTGTATTTAAAAAATTAAAAAAAACGTACCAAAATTACTTTTATCACGACATATTTTTTAATTTCATTATTTATTTTTACTTGCTCGCAATGATACTGCAGTGCAAAGCTGTTCGTAATTCATTTTGGGTTTATTTTCTTCAAAAAAACTTCCTGACAAAAAATCCGTCTTCGAAAGCACTTATTTTCACTTTGTAACAAAGTTATCGGCTGCTCGCTGCTTCGGCTCGTCAACACTCGGTTGTTTGCGTAGGACAGCCGAACGATTCCGAGTCGAATGTCACGAAATCTGGTTCAGGATCGATATCAGTACCTTACAAAGAGTAAGTTATAACAAGTTTGGTTATTTTGTCGTTTCCCAGCCAAAATGGCAGACAATGAATCATCTGCAGTTTTTTTTTAATGTTTTTCTGACCTCACAAATTAGTAAGTAAACACAACTAAATTGTTTTGGACTAATTTCCCAACTGTATTTCCTTTAAAATAATTTAAGGTAAATTTGAAATATTAGTCCAAGACAATTTATTTGGGCTTACTTACTAATTTGTGAGATCGAAAAACTGCAGACGATTCATTGTTCACCATTTTGGCTGGAAAACGACAATTTAACCACAAAACGGGGGAAAGAACGGTACTGATATGGAATGGGGCCCAATTTCCGCCAACTTTGTGTCGGCAGTTTACATAAGAACATGCAAAATAAATTTGATAAAAAATATTGCTACTTTATATCTCATCATATTCGATTGGACAACTATTAGAAATTGATTTCAAACTAACCTATCTCTGGTCAGGTCTTTATACCCTTTTCTCCCAAATCCATCCATATCACTTCCTCCCATGTTTTCCTTGGCTTTCCCCTGACAACTGACCCTGCTACTGCAACTGTTCTACATCTACTAACCAAAGCACTATCATCCATTTTTTTTTCAATATGACAAAACCAACAAACATCTCCCTTATACAGTCCAGATTTAATCTTCCTCTGAGTACATCATATCTAAGCTTGTCTTTAAAACTTACATTACAAATTCATCTTTCATTCTCATATCATTTATCTCCATGCAACATCAATAGCTATGTTTCACTTCTATATATCATCACACGTGCCTGATGAACACTTTTTTTGGTCAACAGCGGTAATGCTCTGCTGGTTAGTAATGACAGGTTTGCTGAACTTACTCCTAACTCTTGCTATCGCACCAGCGCCTCCATGTGCTTCAATGGTATCACAAAGGTAACAAAACTTCTGAACAATCTCAATATCCTCAGCATCCAAATATACTTTCTCTAATCTCATCTGTTTCCATTGTTTTACACTTCTTGCACACAAACTGGTTATCATCTCTCAAACTAATTAATTAAGTAATTCTACTGCATTTCTCGTGTTTGCTTACAAGTACCACAAAAGATTGAGTTTCTCCCAGCTCTCTTTCCACAAACCAAGCACGACTTTGAGCATTTCTGTATATTGCTAATTTATGCAAAGCCCACAGGATAACATCTGTCAAAAGCTTTCTCCAAATCCACAAAAGCAAAATACAAATTCTTCTTCTTACCAAGATACTTCTTTCTGGTACCCGCTAGATGTCTCTGTTACTAAGAATAGTCTCTTTAGAATATTCTATGGGTTACAGAGTATAGTTCAACCGACATTTAACCCTGATCAAATTCATTTTTAAATGAACATGCTCCCCTTGAGTATTATTTACTCCTCTCCAGGAGTTAGGCACAAGGCCAGTTTTTATCTTACTCCCACAAGTAAGATGTGACCCAAGCTCGGGTCGGAAAGTGGGGGTTGAAAAGCCAGCGCCCGAGAGGTGAGCACTCTGACCATCAAAAATTGCCTGGGCAGCCCCGTCGGCATTCCCCGGTAGGGGCGCCTCAAGCAGTAAGCAATTAACTTACTCCTCCCCAAAGAGGGGAGGCAAAGCCTGGGAGGGTGGACCTCCTAGAACTTCACAGGACAATCCCATAGACCGGCGTAAATCAAGCCCCGAAGGCCAAGACAATACCAGTCTATAGGGTGCAGTATCCATCGGAACAGATACTACACTTTGATCTCGACCAAAAGACCGAGCATCCCCTTGAGTATTATTTACTCCTCTCCAGGAGTTAGGCACAAGGCCAGTTTTATCTTACTCCCACAAGTAAGATGTGACCCAAGATCGGGTCGAGAAAGTGGGGTTTGAAAAGCCAGCGCTCGAGAGGTGAGCACTCTGGCCATTTAAAAATTGCCTGGGCAGCCCCGTCGGCATTCCCCGGTAGGGGCGCCTCAGACAGTAAGCAATAAACTTACTCCTCCCCAAAGAGGGGAGGCAAAGCCTGGGAGGGTGGACCTCCTAGAACTGCACAGGACAGACCCATAGACCGGTGTAAATCAAGCCCCGAAGGCCAAGACAATACCAGTCTATGGGGTGTAGTATCCATCGGAACAGATACTACACTTTGATCTTAGCCAAAAGGCCAAGGCCATCTTGAGTATTATTTACTCCTCTCCAGGAGTTAGGCACAAGGCCAGTTTTATCTTACTCCCACAAGTAAGATGTGACCCAAGATCGGGTCGAGAAAGTGGGGTTTGAAAAGCCAGCGCTCGAGAGGTGAGCACTCTGGCCATTTAAAAATTGCCTGGGCAGCCCCGTCGGCATTCCCCGGTAGGGGCGCCTCAGACAGTAAGCAATAAACTTACTCCTCCCCAAAGAGGGGAGGCAAAGCCTGGGAGGGTGGACCTCCTAGAACTGCACAGGACAGACCCATAGAGCGGCGTAAATCAAGCCCCGAAGGCCAAGACAATACCAGTCTATGGGGTGTAGTATCCATCGGAACAGATACTACACTTTGATCTTAGCCAAAAGGTCAAGGCCATCTTGAGTATCATGACAAGCAAAAGAAGACTTTTGCTTGTCATGATACTCATGACTTGTTTCAGGTTTGGGAACCTGATGCTGGGCCATTGTTATCTCTACCCCTAGAGACATTTGGTGTTTACATTAGAAAGCACTTCTGACAAGGTTAGGGATTGTAATTATATTACCCCTACTGGTGGGAAATGCAAAAGCTTCAGACTGGTTGGACATCATCTGAAACATTTCTGATATTTGAGCAGGCTAAACCATAACGATTTTTGCCAGTTAGGTTAGCGTTCTGATGAAGTCAACCGATTCTCAGACTATGGTCAATGAAAAACATTGTTGTATATTATTCATACATTTCTTTCTTTTTTTTTTCTTTTTTTTTAAAGATATTTCACCCCAAACAAGGCAGGGCGCCACTGTAGACGTAAGGGGTTACTGAGAATTAGGGAGTAGGTTTTGGGTGTCATCCTAAGTTGGGAGCTGTGCAGCGAGATGTCTGTTTACATTAGTTTTAAACCTCTGCATGTCAATAACGTTGGGGAAACAGGGAGCAGGGAGGGAGTTCCAGGGTCTGGCAGCACGAGAAAAGTTGTTAGAGTAGAAGGCTCTCCGGCATCTCGGGACCTCCACAGTGAATGGATGCGACCTAGCTGATTGTCGGGTTGTTTTAGTGTATTTGCGTCGAGGGGCACTAGAGCAGCTAGTTCATCGAAGCACAATCCATTGAAGTATTTGTAAAACAAGCACAAGGACGCAACATTGCAGCGATGTGAAAAGGGCTGGAGCTTGGTGGATAGTCAGGGACCTATTAAGTTGGTGACTCTTTTTTGGACCTTGTCTAAGAGGGAGAGACTAGTGGATGATGCACCAGCCCAGATGTAACAACAGTACTCCATCCATGGGTGAATGGTGAGGAGTTTACTAGCACGGTAGAGGGAGCCCACCGTCTTTGCAGCAGCCTTGGCAATGTCTTCAATGTATTTGTTCCAATTCATGTTACCTATGAATGTTAGGCCGAGTAGTTTGAATGTTGAACTTGTAGTTATTGAAGGAAAGGAGCTTTGTCTTTGCGGCATTAAAAGTTACCAACCATTTATGACCCCAATCAACTACAGCCTGGGGGTCACTTTCTAAGGATTCAGCCATTGCCTCGGATATGTACGCGTCTGTTTTGCCCACATGACGAGAGTACAGCGTGGTGTCGTCAGCAAATATACCTATCTCAGACTCTGTCATCAGGGAGGTCGTTTATGGAAATCAGGAACAACAAAGGTCCGAGGATGGATCCCTGGGGTACACCTACATTTATGCCATGTTGCTTAGGTGAACGACCATCGAGGACAACCTGGATCTTTCTTTTGGTTAGGAAGGATCTAATTATATTAAATATTTGTCCAGTAATACCATATGAGTGAATTTTTAGGAGGAGCCCCTTATGCCATAGCTTGTCAAAAGCCTTGGATATATCAAGCGCCACTGCCCTAGCTTCACTTGCCTTGTCCAGTGTATGATATATGCGTTCAGAGATGACTGTTAAGATGTCCGCAGTAGATCGTACTTGTCTAAATCCATACTGGCGGTCAGAAAAAAGTTTCGCATTAACTAGGTGCCGGACTATCGCTAGATTGCTAAAATCTTTGAATCCTTAATCAAAGATCGGGAGTAGGCTGATTGGGCGATGGTTCTGAGGATCTGTTCTATCCCAGAATTCTTGAAGGCAATTTTCCAGCTTTTAGCAATTTTAGCCATCTTTTAATCTTTGTTCCTGACAAATGATGAATAAACTAAATGTTGTTATCCAACTGTATCTCAATTATCTTCCGACAAACATATTGTATTTTGCTGCTACAACAATAAAAACACAAGTGTGTGTTATCAACAATAATACACATTTTATAAATGTGCACAGAGAATAATTATATATTCCCCGTACATGTGCAGCTAAAAATACTAAAATTCAATATAAAATATTTGGTGAGAAGGCAATATTTGCTGTGGCAGGAGCTTTGAATGGTCAAGTTGGAAAGACTTCTGGTGGTGGTGTTCATAGAGGAAATGGATATGGTGATAAGAATACGGAAAGAGAAAGAATTTTAGAATTTGGTCTTGCCATGGACATGTGAAGGATACACTATTGATGGTAACAGACCAGACTTGTGGGTGGACGAAGGGGTCTCCAAGACATTGGGTAACATGGTATTGGAATGAAGAGGCTGAGAAGTGTATCAAAGAAAAACGGAAACGATGGAGTAAGTGGAGAAAAGGTTGAGTGAATAAAGATGAGAAAGAGGACAACAAGAAGAGCAATCTTCAAAAGTCGACGGTGGAGGCTGAGCAAACTAGGTTTCAGATATACTACAAAGGGATGACCAGAAGAATGAAGTATTCAGGATAGCTAAACATATGGCAGACATATATGGATATCATTCAAAATGACAATAGAGTGCTAGAACAAGAGGGATTCTGTATATTATGAGAGATTGTTGAATATTGAGTGTTCATGAGATTGAGAAAAGTTGCAGAAGCAGTATCTAGACCAGCCATAAGAATTGTCAAAGAAACAGTACAGGAAGCTGTAAGATCCTCAGATTATAAAAGAAGAGGTTGATCCAAAAGACTGGAATTTAGTGAACTGTTAAAAGGGTAAAGGAGTTAGGGTTGTGGATAGTAGTAATTACAGAAGTTTAAAATTGATGGAGCAGGTCCTAAAAGAGAATAATTTAACAGCAAATAAGTCAGATAAGCATAGATGAAATGCAGTTTGGTTTTATGCCTGGGTGAAGTATTACTGATGATGTATTTATCCTGAAACAAACGCAAGACAAGTATCTTCGTGAGAACTTGTTTTGCTTTTGTGGATTTGGAGAAAGCTTTTGACAGACTGCCAAGACATGTTTGAGATTTTTGTAAATTAGGGGCCAGCGAGTGGTTGGTGAAGTATGTTCAAACAATACACAGAAATGCTCAAAGTTATGTTAGAATTAACAGCATATTTAGTGACAGCTTTAATGTTAGAGTACATCAGAGATCTGTAATGAGTCCATTTTTTTTAAGTCAAAGGTCATCAATTTTATAGGTAGCTAATCTTAATATACACTGTAAGACCAATTCCTATTGTGACATACATAATTTAACCCCCCCCTTCCTCCCTTATAATCAGCATACAGCGTAACCCCCTTACTCCTATATGCGCGAACGGCAGCTCTCATTACCCCCCCCCCCAAAAAAAAAAGCAGCATTTTGAGATGGACAGAGCGTAGAAAAAGATAACGGAAAAAATCATAGGACGCTAGAATTGAAAAATAAATAAGAGTTTCAGTTTTCTGCCAAAGAACAGTGTAAAAACAAAATTATCTACCATAGGACCCAAGCTTTCAACCTATTTGTTTAAGATCAAAGCAAACAGCCATATGAACAATAATTACAAAGAGATGTTTAAACTCGAATATTACAAGTAGCAATACACATGAACAAATTTAAATTGCTTAAAATATCTCAATAATGGCATATATAGAAAGAGCTTGATGATCTAAGAAAGAATCTTTTTAAATTTTTTAAATCTGACTAAAAATAAGGAAGTTATGACTATTTTTGTGCCTCACACAATTGGATATTTTCCCCTCTTTAAGACCATATGCGCTCCGTCACATTTTTTACACTAATTTTTCAATAAAAATGTTATATCTTTGTTAATAAATATGCTGCAATACTTTAAAAATACCATGTATCCATTAAAAGAAAGAAGTTAGAAAACTCAAAGTTGAATTGTAATACATTTTATGTACAAGAAACTAAAATCTAATACTAGGACTGTTTAAAAATGAATATATTGCAAGATTTCTTTGGCATTATTGTAGATTAACACCTTCCGCTAACTCACCCCTTACCTCCCCAAAATATGAGATTCTACTTTTTTTATTTAGGCAATTACATGTTAACACCCTGTTTTCAGAAAGAAAGAAACAAAAACAATTATTTTAGAATTTAGAGTGGGGATCAGTTTCACATAAAATAATCCCCCATTTCAAGGCCATTCTAGCGTTTTAGGATAGTTAATTATTTTTTCTAAGGGGAGATAAATCCTGTGCATTTTTCTTGTTTTTTTTCTTTTTTTTAGACGATTATGAGGGTCTTTGTGGGAGGGGGTGGGCTTACCACTTGAACTTCGGGTTAGTGGTAGGGCTAGGGGCAATTAAGTGTGAACACCCTGAAAACTTAGCAGAAAGAAAAAAACCCAATTCATTTAGAATTTCAAGTGGGGATTAGTTTCACATATATTTAATGTAGAATAATTCACCATTTCCGGGCCATGCTAGCGTTTTAGGGCATTAATCAATTTTTTTCTATGGCAAATAAATCCTGTGCATTTTTTTTTATGGGCGTCTGCTTTTTTTTTCTTTTTTTTAGACGATTATGTTTGGTTTTAATGGGCTTTTTTGTAGGATTAGGGCTTCCTACTCGGACTTAGGGTTAGTGATAAGGTTAAGGAAGGGGTTTTGTTTTGGATGGAGGTTGCCATTCGGACTTAGTGTTAGGGTTAAGGGAGTTTTTTAGGAGTGGCTTGCCACTCGTATTTAAGGTTAATGGTACAATACGTTCAAGATGGCATTTTTAGGAGGTGGGCTTGTTAGTCGTACCTAGAGTTAATGGTAGAGTAATTATTTATTTTATAAATTTCACTAAAAGGCAAGAATGGCCGGGAAATCGGAGATCATTGTACATTAAATTTATATGCGAAACTGATCCCCCACTCTAAATTCTAAACTATTTTTTGTTGTTTTGTTTTTTCTTTTTTTCGCCAAGACTTTAAGACGTAATCGCCTAAAAAAGTAGAATCTTATTTTTTTTTTTAAATTGGCGACTAGAAATTCATTACTAGTAGAAGTTCGAAAGTTGAGTGAAAATCAGTATTTTTTAAAGTATTTTTTATAAAAGAACCAAATAGGATTAACTTTTTTAAGCACAAAAATATTGTCTTATTTTTACAAAGCTTTACAAGACTAGTTAGCTGCTGCTGATGTTATATCAGCAATACTAGCAGCCATTGTTGACTTTCGCTCAAAAAATGGACACTATTTTTTCGAATACAGTAATTTAAAATTAGTACTACGGAAAGACAAAACAACATACAATTATAATTTTAATGCATAAAAAAAGATAAAAGATTAATTTATTTACTAGTTGGGTACGAAAAATGTAACAACATTTTTTATATTCATATTTTCAAATTTTTCAAATTCGTTCTAGAATGAAAATAAACAAAAATCGCCTCGTGTTTATAACTGCTACTACTATGTTTTTCAAACTATAAATAGAAAACGCCTTTTTTTTCCGGATAGGGTCATGAAATATCAGGACTACTAAAAGAGAACACATATATACAATTATAATTTTAATGCATAAAAAAGTAAAATGATTGATTTACTTACTAATTGGGCGACGGAAATGTATTTTTCAAAAATGTTCGACCGACGGCGAGTTGAAGTCTTATTTTTTAAATTTCAAAAAAATGAATGAGCCGAATTACTTTGTACACGGACAAACATTAAAAGTGATACTTTATCTGATTAGTCTCCAAATTTTAGGAGGAAATTCCACATACAGCAATGGTACGAGACTTTTAAACGAACTGGGGGTTAAAAAAAAAAGTTACGTAAATTGCTGAAAATAGCGTTAACATTTTTTTGCCTTTATTTGCTAAAAACTCTTAAAAATATATAATGTATATTATTATTCATGAATGCACCTGAAAGGATATTCGTTTCCTAACAAAATGATGGTATTTTGAGCACTTAAAGTGCTTTAGTTTTTAAGATATGGGTCAGTCCAGCCAATTTCAGTGAGGGCTTGGAATTGATGTTCTCCAAATCTCCTGAAACTTTCAGATTCTTTTAGTAGCATTGAAAGGAGTAAATCCTGAAAATTTCAGCTCAATTCCTTTTTCCGTTCAAATTTTATGGCCTTTTGAAAATTTTCATATCGCTGAAATCTTTTCGACACTGAGAATTTTCTCAATTTTGGAAGCCAATTTTCAGAAATTGTTATATTTAAAAATGTCTGGATGAACTGCTTTCAATTATGTCCATAAAATACTATAAGAATCAGTTTAATTTATGGTTTCTAACCAAATTGAAAAAAATTTACGGAGCTAACAAAAATGACAAAAATTGAAAAAATCACCCCAAAAAGTCAAATTTTGAATTTTTTTGAATTTTTAAAGAGTAAGTTCTTGCTAACAATCAACCCAAAATGCTTTTAATGCTTTAAACCTCATAGTATGCTATGAATACTTCCTCAAAAAATAAAATTTAGGTGTTGAAAACAAATAAATTTGAAATTATGGGGTACCAAAGTTTATAAACATCCTACTAAAATCTATGAGACATCAAAAATCACAAAATTTTAAAAATTTTAACTTTCGACGAAGTTCAGAGGCCTGGAACTAGTGGCCAAGAAAAAAAATGGATTCGATTTTTTGATTTTTTTCAAAGAATAGACTTTCAGGTTTTAGAAAACTATCATGAGGATGGCAAACAGGGCTTTTACTCTTTAAAATGGTGCTTTCTATCATGGCACTTTTCAATATCCAAATCTGGCCTTTTCTACCATCTGCTTATAGTTTCGCAATAAAAAAACAAGTTTTAATCAAAATTTTCAACACATTTTAAAGAAATGCTATATATAGTGTAGATAGAATATCTTTCATTGGACAGGGAGATATTAATATAATAAACTTTGATAAAAATAAGAGTCCTAATCAAAATAACTTTCAGCCTTTCCCATAGTTATTTTATCGAAACAGTAAAACCTTCCTGTGCTTCCAGTAGATGGTGTATCAACTTCACAGTACACATCTTCAATTGGAACCCAACAAACGTCATCACGCTGTGGCCAATAAAACTTTTCAGAAGGTCCTTTAGGATGGAGGAATTTTACATTAACATCACCATGTTCATTTGATACATCATTCGCAACACAGAAGTACCAATCTTTATCGTACTGACATACATAAAATCTACCTGGTTTGATGTCTTCAATTCTCAATTTACAATTCAATTCTCCCTTCAATTCTCCCTGATCAATTACACTTATCTGCTTCGAATGATCTGCAAAGGATGTCTTCTTCATAGTTAGACTCATGGTTGTGTTGTCAGGAATAAATTGGTGACGACTACGTGTACCTTTGAATGTACTTGATGTTGCAAATCGAGATTCAAGAAATTGAGTGTTACTAGCAACCTCCTCAGTGCTCACAATAAAAGAGGTTATACCATCAATATCTGCTTCAGCAAACTCAAATAACTGCTTTGGTGTCAGAATTTGATTAGAGTAGGGACGTTGAAGGCTAGCATGTGCTGCTAATCTCTTGATTGTGCCACCTACGGCATCACAAGCATTCTTTCCGTGTGATGTGGCAAAGAAGTTCCATTCTGCTTAGAGATCGAAATCGGTAAAATGATACAGCAAGTTTGTCAAGTTCTTAAAGTTCTTGTATTGTGCTGCTGAACCATCGCTAAAATAGTAAACCTTGTGCAAAAATGGGAATTCCTTGGTGATGTAATTCTGGTGAAAATGTTTCAAGAAGCTGAAGACAGTATTAATGTCATGAGTTTTATGATCACTAATGCAGGCATACGATTTATGAGAAATTTTACCACTTCTATCAACATAATAAATCACAAAAGGGTGTATTGTTGCTTGTGAATTATTCCAGTGAAATCCTTGTGCAGCATCCTGGACCAAGAAGGAATAGTTCTCTGCAAAGTCTAAAACAATAACACATTCCCCAAATTGTAATCCGTCTTTTAATACTTTGAAATATTCAGCCTGTTTTTTTGAAACATAGTGGTGTTCTGTTAGCTTCTCAAACTTACTCATCAAGTTATCAATGAAATCTTCGAAATCAATTTCCTCTTCAACAATCTGACTTCTGTCGGTACTGACCCATTGACTATAACCAATTGTTTCATCTGGATCAAATGTTTTCAAAAGTTCACACCTAAGGAAAGACTTTAAGACAGATAGATCTGGGCAATTATCACAATGTCCCATCATACAGTTATATCTCTCGACATCGCAGACACACATTTCTATTATCTGCTTGTAATTATGTGATGAATTCATTGCTACCAACATGAGTTTTACATTTTGATGATAGGTACAGACACAAACATTGTGGGTACCTGCTGCCCCAACAGGGATGCACCATTTTGGACGCAACAGTGCAAAAGTTGAAAAACCAATTTTTTTGTTGGGGTTTTCCTTTTTAAACTGGACATGTATCTCAGAAATGTTTGATAAAAGAAGTCGTTTTTGTTTCTTCATCTTTGTCTTATCAGGAAGGCGAATGGTAACAACATCTTTCTTTCCTGGGAGCAAACAACTGATTTCCTCACTTTCATAAAATGCAATAACAGTCTCTTTAGTTTCTTCAGGAATACCAATTCTTTTTTTACGTTCAGGAATGGAAGGATTCCTTTTTTTGAGTCTTAAATTACGGGCTTGAGTTGCTGTGTAAGTTGAGACATTGAAAACCTCTGCAACCTTAGATATTGAAAAGTCACAAGGAACAATAGTTAAGAGCTGTATGATTTTGTTCCTATCTTCAGTTATGGTAAGTTTTTCCTTGATTAGCTCAACTAATCTAGAGCAATTTGAACAATCTTTACTTTGAGAAGACTCCACCAGATCAGGCTCATCCAAAGCAATGGCTACCACTTTGCTGAATGCACCAGTCACCTTGCTTATTTTCCTTTTTCCTGCTTGAAGTGCACGATCTGTTTTCACATTCTTTAAAGGCGAACAATCAAAAAACTCTAAAGATTTATTGGCAATTTCATGAGCTGTTTTAACTGAAATTTCGTTCTCCTCTGTCATCATTTCAATATCAGCAGGAACATCAGTAGTAGGACCATCAGTATCAGGAGTTATGGTATCTTTTGCTTTCTGGCAACATTTTCTACAAACACGGTGCCCAGGGAGAACATCACGACTGGAAAACATATTACTGTGGAATTCAGGTAGTGTTACTTCATGTAAATTAGTTTTCACCAACTTTGTATGCATTTTGAAAGGATTAACACATCTATACATATTTGCATTTGAAAAATTGTCAATAAATTGCAATTTGTGCTTTTTGCATACGTCAACAACATCAGAAAAAGACTCGATTCTTGATCTTATCCGTAGCAACTCAGCTTGACCAATTGGCAAGTCATCAATGTCAATTTTAGTGAAGACTTTATCTTTTGCAGATCCACATTTCAAATTGAGGATTGAACCAATTGAACAAATATCCATTTTCCTACAAATATAAACCATTCACATTTGACAACTATACACAATTCATTTGCAAAAAGAAGGAAAAATAGAAGAAAAAGCTCCATGCATCAGCATTCATTCACTCACTCCATTCATTCAATTATTACATTGGGTATATTTTCAACACTTTAGTAATAGAAATAGATCATGACTTAAAAAATGTTATTCAAATGTGCCTTTTTATTAGACTAGCTCTAACTATATTGGCATTGGTAGGCTAGATTTGGATATTAAAAGGTGCCATGATAGAAAGCACCATTTTAAAGGGTAAAAGCCCTGTTTGCCATCCTCATGATAATTTTCTAAAACCTGAAAGTCTATTCTTTGAAAAAAATCAAAAAATCGAATCCATTTTTTTTCTTGGCCACTAGTTCCAGGCCTTTGAACTTCGTCGAAAGTTAAAATTTTTAAAATTTTGTAATTTTTGATGTCCCATAGATTTTAGTAGGATGTTTATAAACTGGTTTATTTTACATTTTTGAATAGAGCTCAAGGTGTTCTTCAAGAAAATATATAGTTTTATATGGTTCTGAGCAACCGTTACTGAGTTATTACCATTCTAAAATGGAAAAAAGTCCGTAAAATATAAGTTTTGCAGACTTTTTGCCATATTTGGTACCCCATAATTTCAAATTTATTTGTTTTCAAAACCTAAATTTTATTTTTTGAGGAAGTATTCAAAGCATACTATGAGGTTTAAAGCATTAAAAGCATTTTGGGTTGATTGTTAGCAAGAACTTACTCTTTAAAAATTCAAAAAAATTCAAAATTTGACTTTTTGGGGTGATTTTTTTCAAATTTTGTCATTTTTGTTAGCTCCGTAAATTTTTTTCAATTTGGTTAGAAACCATGAATTAAACTGATTCTTATAGTATTCTATGGACATAATTGAAAGCAGTTCATCCAGACCTTTTTAAATATAACAATTTCTGAAAATTGGCTTCCAAAATTGAGAAAATCCTCAGTGTCGAAAAAATTTCAGCGATATGAAAATTTTCAAAAGGCCATAAAATTTGAACGGAAAAAGGAATTGAGCTGAAATTTTCAGGATTTACTCCTTTCAATGGTACTAAAAGAATCTGAAAGTTTCAGGAGATTTGGAGAACATCAATTCCAAGCCCTCACTGAGATTGGCTGGACTGACCCATATGACTATTTTAATAGAACTACCCTCAAATCTGCGATTATTCAAACAGTTTTCTGGTCGATGTGTATTGCTATTACAAGGCATGCTCGTTTGAACCCAATGTTGGTAAACGACTAAATTCCGAAGGCGAAAAGATCCAAGATAATTTTTAGAGAAAACCAAGAAGCCCTGCTGTAGGAGAATCTGAAAAAATGCAAAATTGATATTGAAAACAAAATAACATTTCTGATATGAAACGAAACAAACATAAAACAAAAAAAAGGGAGAAATGAAAACCAGAGTAAAAGTCTTCTATTCAGATGGCATTTCTTTTATTACAAGAAAATGCAAATTATGCTGTATATGCTGCCTACCATTTATTTTTATTTGTTTTTGTTTAAGTCCTGTTTATCTTATAACAATTGATCCGTTATTTTAATTAATGTTACATCTATTTACAAATTTGTTGTTTATTATTTACACCCACTCTTGATTGTCATTTCCGTAAATACTCGAACTTGAGAAAACCATTTTTTTTTTTTTTTTTAAACAATTATTATGGATTCCATTCACATCACATAATTTCTTTGCGGTGTAATAAAGCGACCGGGGGCACCCAGTCATAACACTATAACAATCTCTAACAAAAAGGGTCATCAAATGAAAGGGAAAAAAGCCGTTCTATAAATAACAAATAGTATACATTTAAGTTACTTACACCGTTGAATGTAAGTTGACAGAAGTTAAAACAGTGAAGAAAGGAATAAAGTTTGGCTGCCAAAAGTTTTCTTGGAGCAGTATATACTTCAAGTTAAGATAGACATGCTCAGTGTCTAGCTGATAGGGAGAAGGATGTGTTAGGTTCGAGGGTCGTGTTCCCCCGATTATAAACGTGTTCAGTAAATCAAGCAATGTTGCATGCAAAAGACAGAGTAATAATTAATAAACAAAATGAGGTAGTTCAAATAAGGTTTATTGAACGTGTGTGTACGTGGAATGATGAAGTGTGTGATGTATGCATGTGTGTCGATGGAAAAACAGTTCTTGAAAAAGGTATAAGAAGAAATGAATCCGGCGTAGGAAAAGTCTTTGAAAGCCGTACACAAAAACAATGAGTTGAGAACTCTTACCGTTGTTTGACCACGTGTGTTGATAGTTGTTATGCCGATGCCATTTGAAGAGAAAGCGTGAGACGAAGCGCTAGTGTATTAGCGTCGTTCTGTCGACCAGAGAAGAGAGAGAGAGACGGAGCGCTGGTGCCAGCATTGTTCTGCCGAGGCTGGTCGGTAAAAGAGAGAGATGGATTTTCCGTTTGCAACGGTTTTTATAGTCCAAAGGGCAGATAACTCTGGTGTCGTTTTCAGCGCCACCTGTCGGTGAAAAAGCGACACCTACCGGCAAACCGGTGTAGTTATGTTTTGAAAGGAGGAGGTAACTGCTACAGACGTATTTCCTTGTGGGCACCTGGAAGCTCTGCCTGCTCTGCAATTCCCAAAAGGATTAGATGTAGTCCTTCAAAGGTTGGGTCGAAATTAATATGCCTAGAAGTTAGTGTGACCAAACAACCTTGCTAGGGCTTCTCTCTATAAGAGGAAAGTGTTTATAACTGCTATACATCTTGTCCTCACGTCGTCTTTACAGAGACAAAACTTCTCATCACTACCTACTTTTATGTCTTCGCAGTCTTGACTTAGAAATGTGAATCTCGTGCTTGAATCAGTTTTTTTTTACCTATGGCGCAATCCATTTTGTGGGCATTCACCTCGCAAGTTTGCTATGTCCACAGGTACAATTTACCTCCTCTTGCTTCGGCAAGGTAAGTCTCTGCCACACAACCCAGATGTATATCCTTATTCACTAAACCTCGTTTACACTGAATCCTTTTTTCTTTTTTCCACCACCTTGTCACTGTCTTGGAGGCCATTTCATCCACTTGTAAGTCTGATCTTCAACAGTGTATCCTCTAACTTCTTCCACAGTTTCTGAAGTGGATCTGCTAACCACCAATTCCCGGTGTTATTTTAGAAGTGTGTAGCAATTATACACTTACAAATTATTTTCTTTTGCACAAGTTGATTCTTCCACAGATTAAGAGATTTTTACATCAGAACACTTTGCTTTAACTGCTTTTCTTGCTTTCAGACAGTCGAATTGGTAATGTCAAGCTGAAAAGACGTGCAATGTTCCTATCTCAGCCGAATCAAAGACAAGTGGATGCGAGACACAACTCATTGGACAGTTGTACGCACACCTGCCGACTCAGTGTGCTATGGTGTTTCTTATTACTTGAACTCATTCATGGTCCATTGCTGTTGTGAAGCGATATATGAATAAAATTGATTTAAAATGTGGTAGAAGGGTTTGTCTTTGAGCTAGTAGTAACCCTTACCAACGACAACACAATGGTAACCCCTTTTTCTTTTTACTAAATGAACCCTACAAAATGGACACTTCTTACAAGTGTAATGTATTCGTTTCTTCTTTAAACCATGAATAATTTCTTGTCAAAAAAGATTGATAACAAAATAAAGTCTCAGGTAATTGTTCATTCGCATGCGATAATAATATGTTCCTTTTTCAGCGTGTACAGTCCATAGTTCTCAGAAATGGTTACAAAATCGATAATTAGGCATGCAATCATGTTTTTCTTTTAATGAAAGCTTTTAACACACTTATATTTTTTTGAATCAGAATTTACTTCTTGCTTTGTCTTGCCTTGAGAGCAAGCTCTTGATTTGCTGGTGTGAGTTGAATGTCGAGATGAAAGATAGCCATTTCGTTTAGTCGGCCATGTAAGTAGGTATCTGATGGATCTGGCTTGAACTGCATAAGAAAAGGAGGTCACCAAGTTCCAAATAAAATACCAAGTTTATTTAACATGAACATAGGAATGTAAGGTGAGTTTGCTAAGAACAGAATGTTGAGTTCTGTAGTCCAATCTCTTCTTGCCATTTTCTGACAAAAAACGAGAGCCTGTTCTTAGCATCTTATCTTCACAACATCTCGTTCATGAGGTGGTCGAAAATGGATGTTTGCATTTTGTAAGACCTCCATAATTGCTCAGTGGGGTCGGCGGGCAATCTCAGATGATGGACCAACTCAGTCTGTACTCTTAATAATACTTCCCTCAACCGTCTAGGAGTCACTAGTATATTTGGAGGTGCCCTAATGTCAAACTGTGCGTACATACT
Source organism: Sepiola atlantica (assembly GCA_963556195.1). Taxonomy (NCBI): domain Eukaryota; kingdom Metazoa; phylum Mollusca; class Cephalopoda; order Sepiida; family Sepiolidae; genus Sepiola; species Sepiola atlantica. The sequence continues at coordinate 32,546 of CAUVYP010000898.1, read as the reverse complement.
TTAATAGCATCAATAAGTCAACATGTCCTGTCTGGTTTCCCTATTCATTATCGACAACAACTAAAAATATTATTGTATGAATCCGTCTAGTTCGTGTATTTCTGTTGTCATAGTTTCAGTCACATTAAACATTTCTTCCCTAAATATCTGTATGTGGGAAATCAACCAATTCAGATTAACCCTATTTTCGGCTAGCTCCAGCCTAGTGACATTTAACATTGATATGCTTTTTCTCGCTACATGAGCCAGTACCTTTTGAATTTCTTCTATGTCCTTTAGTTTCCTTCTGATTATTTTCACATCACTCTCGAATATTGTTGTGAACAGTATATTGAGTGCCTTTCCTACTATGGGTTCCTTTTCTGCAACATCTCTTTTGCCCCTTTCATCTATAGGTTACTATCTTTGTACTGATTTTCTATTACCTCTTGTATGACCAACAAATACTGATATTCCTCATTGTGCGAATATCCTACTTGATTTCTAGCCTTAGTTAATTTTGTTACTTCTTAGTCGATTCAGCCACTTCTCATAGAGCTGTAAATCTATTATTAGTGTAACTTGGATCTCGTTATATTGAGTTTATCAAAATCTAGGATACAATACATAAAAGGAAAACATTAAAAAGTTTGTCAAATAAAATAGAAAATTATATCTACATTTAGATAAGCCCCCCCCCCCCCCCCCCCAAATAAGATTCTACTCATTTTAGACACGTAAACACTCTGAAAAACCTTGGGGGGGGGGGGGGGGGGACACACACACACACACAATTATTTTAGAATAGGGGATGTGTCTCGCATATAAATTTCAAGTAAAATGATCACCCATTTCTGGGCCAAGATCTAACCAAATAGCATTTGAAGGGCTTAATGGAGATAAATATTGTGTTTTGGGCAGAGAGAGGATAAAAAACAACCCTTCATTAACCCTACCAATAACCCTAAGTTTGCCCCCCCCCCCTCATAAGAAAAAACTCCTCTTAACCCTACTACTAACCTTAAGTCCGGGTGGCAAAATAAATAACAAAAACATGGTTACATACAATAATTTAATTTAATACAACAAAAAAATAAACTTTCATATTTTGGGTTCAATATTGGGCATGAGGATATCTCCCATTTAAAACTATAGGGACCTAACTCCCTCCCCCAAACTTGCTTGAAAAATAAATGGAATAAAAATATTTATTTTAAAATATGGGAAATTAGTCCCTCCCTCCACCCACCCACCCACCCCACAAAAAAAAAACTTATACAAATCGATTTTATTTGATGGAAAACAGCAGAATAAATTTTAAAATATTTATTCTAAAATATTGGGGGCGGCTTATTTAAAACTACAGGGGAGAAAGCCTAGCAACTTTTTCAAGCAAATGTCTATTTCTCTAAAATATATATTATTTGCTTGAAAACAACATATTTGGATTACTGTTATCCTCTTGGATGTTATTTTTACAATGTTTTGACCAATGTAACCTCTGACCTTCTTCAGGTGCGTCATGTTGAACTCCGGAATCTTTATGTATCATTTATTAAAACCAAACAATTACTAGATCAAAGATGAAATACTTTCAGACAGAAATGACCATCTGTAATGTGTAACCATTCCCTTTGAAGCATCTTGTTTATCTGCTTAGCACCGACCATTGTAACGTCAGCAGAAAAATGAGACTCAATGGAATTACTTTCACTTTACGAATGCCACAGGTCAAGCCTCTTTGGTATATTTTATTATAAAAAAAAACAGCGTATTTTTAGGGAGAATGATGCTTGAACACTTTTCTGTTGTGGATACTTTAACCATTTTACTCAGAATTTCAAAGAGAATACTACAGCTTCCCAAAGAGTACTTTTTTATTAATTTATAACATAAAATTAGAATTTTATTTAAAGTTTCATTGTAAATGCATGATTCAATGCATGATTCAATTGCAGTCCTCCAATTCATAGTTACCGAATTATCTTACCTTGTCAAAATTACAGAATTTTCTGGACATCACATTATATTAGATTATAAAAGAAATTGAAAAACTTGCCTGTTTAATATTTAGATGAGATGTAAGTTTGATGTAAATTGACTCCAGGTGATATTCTCTCGTGTAGGTGGTCAATTTACGTTAAACTAAAATAGTCAACTGGATCCACCCCGTGACCACTCTAAAAATTAAACAGGTAAGTTTTTCGAAAAAGTCTTTTATAATTTAAAAAATTGTTGGTGACTCGAGTGTAATATGCGTATGTGATTTTCAGCATAAAATTTGTTTACAAATGTGTCTACCCATGGAAAAATTTTCAGAATTGCCAAACGGCAGTAAGTGGTTCTCATTTTAGTTGTATTTAACATAATTTCACTTAGTTACAAACTTGTACTTTCATTTTGATTAACCCAGTAAATGTAACAGTTCAATTTAATTTTGTGACACATACATTTCAATATTTTCTTAGAAGGTATCACATCAGATATGGGGGTTAGATGTGTCGGTAATGTGAACATCACATCATATCTACAAATAGTTTGTTTAGAACATCAAAGTGGTATACTTTGTAATTTTCAAAGAGAAAAAAAAGAGGACAGTTTTCTGTTCGTTTTTTTCTTTCTCTTCTCTTTGGAGTATTTTCATTTTTAAAATAAGTTACTTACTAGTCTGTTTTTTTTAATTATTTTTCACAAAAAAAGCCATGGGCAACTATTTATGAAAAAATTCAACGGTACTTTGTTACATTGGGACACACGCTAAAAGTCCCATGGCGTTGGTGCTTTCCAGTGGTTTACAGTAAACACCGGAAAGCCAAATAAGCAGACGATATCTAAGCATCAAAACAAATAAGCAGACGATATCAAAGCATTAAAACTAAATGAAACGCTGAACTTGCAAACTGGTTGAAACGTGAATACAACATCCTAACCCTGCCCTAACCTGACTGTCCTAACCCTGAACCCTAACGTAATAAACAAAAATAGTCAGTAAAAAAAGTTGACAAAAAAAAACACTTGATTAATTTTTCACTCTTATCATTACCATTATTCGTTTTTTTTTTTTTTAATTTCTTTCGTATAAATGTTTAATAAGAAAAAAAATAGTAAAAAAAAAAAAATAACTTTAATTTAAACACTTATTTGAAACTTTGTTAAAAAATAAATAATAATTTCTCGTTTGTGTTTTTTTTAATGGATTTTTCATTAGGCACTTTCCGGCGTTTAATGTAAACATCCGGAAAGCACCGATGCCAAGGGACATTTAGCGTAGGTCCCAATGTAAAAAAAAAAAAAGCACCAATTCAAATAACATTTTGTCAACTTAGACCAACTATTGTAAATCGGCTTTGTTTTAAAAAGAGAAATAAATCTTCAGATGCCTTACTATTTTCAATAAATTATGAGGAAAACATTTGAGAAAAAGATCTACTTGTGTAATGTTCACCTTTCCCCACAAATGTATTTTTACTTTTGTGAAAATATATGCACACATTACACTGGTTTTTACAGTAATCCAAAAATAAGAAATAAATAAATAAATTTATAACGAAATATTTAGAAATTTAAAAAGAATCGGAATCAGTAATTGTGTGCTCCTTTGCACCCATTCTCGACTACTTGCATAGTTTTTGTCTGAAGGCTCGCTACACTATAAAGGGATGCCCATATCTCGAGCTAAGTTTGTCCCAAACCTGATTATATGCGTCTTCATCCCTACTATAAGAGCTGCCTTCCAGAACCGACTTAGCCTCTCCACCGATATATTTCCGCAGATAGAACAGTCTATCTGTGGGATTCTGGCACCTCCGTTCAATTATGGCTTGGAAGCTGCTGCTCCACTCAATGAATTCCAATGGGTCACCATGAAACACAGTAGGTTCGAAAATGACACTCTGTAGCACTTGGGATAAAGAAGCTTCCGATTTTGTGGATGGTCCTTCTCTGTTAAAGGAAGATCTCTTGCCTTGTAATTCGCAGGATTACAATTCTTCTCTTCAGGTGAGGTCTCCATTGAATAGGCTCAATTACCTCTATGTCTCTTCTGCTCTCCAAGTCTCTAAGCTGCTGACGTTGAGCATCAATAGCAGCTTGTATCTTTATCTCTGCTCTCGTTGCACACAACTCGGCAACTCTCTTTTCTGAGATGCTCTGTGTTTCGGAAGGATATACACTGACTCCTGAGACTGTTGATTCATACATGGACCTTGCATGATCACAGTCAAGCAGCGCACACAGCCTATATTTTTCTGCTTCCGCATCAAACTCCTCTTCATCTTCCGTGAGTTGTTTCATTAGTTTCAGCAAATCTTCAGTCACAGCCGTGCATACATCCATCCTTTGGAGAGTTTTATGACATGGTGTCACCTTCGTTCGCAATTGAACTCCTCTACTACTGACTCAAGTTTCGCAATAGCCTCTATTCTGTCACATAGATCGTCTTTGGAGCATTCGCGTTTTAATTTTGTGCGAACCTCCTTCCATTTTTCATATTCATCTGCGAACCTCTTTTACTTCAGCATTGTCATGCTCCATGAATGATAGTCCCAGTATGGATTTCATCATCTAGCATCTTCACTTCTGAAACCTGGGCATATGTATTGCTGGACACACAGAGCAGTCACACCTTTGCTAACCAAGAGGTGTGTACAGGGATTACAGGCAAAATGGAATCTGTAAATGATGGGAAGAAATTCCATTATAGAAAGTAACAAATTCACTGGACTGTAAGGGGTTTCTTCTCAGATATCTTCATCGATCTGCCTCCTGAGATGTCATACCACTTGAATGCTCGCACATTCCTACACATAAAACAGCTGCTAAGTAGAAGCACCTTGGGAAAATCACATAAGAGATGCCCTCTCTAATAGATTGTAGTGTGGGACTGTTGATTGGGTATGGCTGCTCAAGAGCACTAGCTCCACAGGTCATCACAGAAGCGATCAGGAACATTATGGGAACTACAGTGCGCTGCTTGAACTCAAGCGTTACTGGTCCTTGTCACCAGATATCTGTTAAGGAACTTCCACTCGTGACTCCATTACCCTGCCTTAAAGAATTTGAGGCTGACGTTGCAGACGCCAGACCGAAAGAGTCCAGGAATAGGAACTATAAACTCGAGGAATTCCGCTGTGTGGAGAAAGAATGGGAATCTTTGAAACAGAGGCATAAAGAGGAACTCCATGAAGGAAACAGTTCTAACACAACCCGAGAAATTTTGAATATTAGGCAACAATGTGGTTGAAGTTAAGAGAGAAAATGCAACTTCTATTGCCAAGAACAAAAGCTTGCAAGGTCGTCTGCAGATTGTGACTGCCCAACGTCAGTCACAATCTGCAGACGACCTTGCACGCTTTTGTTCTTGGCAATAGAAGTTGCATTTTCTCTCTTAGAAGAAAGCAGCATCTTCAGCCGAACACGTTGCATTCCCTCCACTTGCAACAGGTCAAATTTCAGGTGGAAAATAAAACCTTGTACTCTGTTTCTAACCTTCAAACGCAGTTGAACAACACAGAAATTGAGAGTGAACGGCAGCTCCAGAAAATTGACGTCATACATGGCCGTTTTCATAGCCTAGTTTCTGACCATGAAACTGCATAACCATCTAATGCCAGGGTATGAATCCCTTCTCATAGAACACGGACTTGCAAAACCAACTGTCCATTTTGTTGCAGGATAAGAATGATGCTAACCAGCTGCAAGAGATACTAGAGAGCAAACAGAAACAACTGAGGAAACAATTTGACAATCTGCAGTCTGGCCATGACTGACAGGAAAAAGAGCATCACAAACTATGTGGCCCATTGGAGTTTCGCTGGCCTCTTGTTCCAGAATTAGGCAGTATGCTCAGTTTCATTGTTTTGAACCCGAAGCTGTGATCTCCCGCCACCGTACACCGCCGGGTTTGAACTGACCACATTTGGCCCTGTGCTCTTCATTGGTCCAGCAAATTAGACTATGTGCCTGGAGTGGGTTTATAAGATCAATGCTGGATGTCCTATGCGCCCCTTTTAGAGGTCTGCCTTCACCTCTTAATCTTCCATATCCCTTGCCTTGTACTGTGGGCTCCGGGACACCCTTTGCCCTTCAGCATTTTACTTCGTGGCTTTTTACTTTCTTCACTCCTCTCTACACGTTTCCAGAATCATATCTGGGATCATATCAGAATGTTATCCTTCACTATCTCTTGGGCCTCAAGCAAAATATTTTGTCTGCTCTTTAGGACCTCTCTACGCATTTCTTTATCACTCAACCAGTCAATGAAGGCATTCACTAATATGGCCTGTATGGGCCCTGCTGTCTTCACACCTACATCTGGGAATCCCTCTATCCATTCCACTAATTCGTCAAGCTGTCAGCTTTAGTCCTGTCAATTTTTGCACTGCTTCTATTGAGATGCGGTTGTTGGCATACTACTTAACAAGCAGTTCCCCGAGTTCTGACCAGGTCAGTTCCAGGTTCTTCCCCGTACTGTGTCCCAATAAATTTGGACACTGTTCCATCGAATGTCAGCAGCACTATAATCTCAGTCTCCTCACCTTTTTTCTGACTGGTGGATAGCCATTCCTGTAGTTCTACTTGTTTTCCCTTATCCCGAATCTCCCTCTGTTGTGACAATAAAGAGGAACACTTACCAGCAGGAAAAAGAATGAGGTGCTTCGCATGTCGTGTCTGCAGGGTAAAAAAGGGCTTCTCTTCATAAGTGCAAACTGTTATAGTGCAGTCTGATTTGCATATGTGGAGATCAGCTGATATGAATGAAGAGGACAGCTGGGAAGCAAGAGAAGCGATTTTCATTGCAGAGAGAAAGTATTGAAAATTGGTTGGAAGTTGGATTGCCGTTAAACTTTTTTCTTATTTTAAATTATTTTTGGCACAAGGTAACAAGCTATTTCGGCATAAAATGGACAGCCGTTTCAACCTAAAGATAATTTCTTAGTTTGATGGGACTGGAGCAGTCGTTGAATGGATTGAGAACCTGGAATTAGTGTGACTTATCTAGAGTGAAGCGGCTTGAAAATGTCATCCCACTTCGGCTAACTGGGGAAGCATTCGCAGTTTACCAGTAACTAACTCAAGAAGAAAAATCCGATGCAGCACAAATTAAGGGAGCTCTATTCACTGCTTTTGGCGATGACAGATTTACAGCGTATGAGAAGTTCGAGGCACATGTGTTGTGTCCGGGTGAGACTAGACGTGTATTTGGCAGATTTGTGGAAGCTATTTCGACGAATACCAGATCATGTGCTGGTGTGTGTGTTTGTACTGTTGCAGTCCTTCTCTAGGGTGGACAACTTTAGAAGAGCTGTTGGCTCGAGCTCGAACATTGATGAAAGACAATGTTGAAGTGGGGGAACCAGTCATGGCTGCGACACAACCTGCCCGAATCACTTAACCCCATGTGGGCATGGGGCGATCTGATTATACATGTTATAAATGCAACGGCCCTAATCATTTTGCAAGAGACTGCATGCAAAGGAGGCAGACCACCCGCCAACGATGTTAGCGATGCAACAAGACTGGTCATCTGGTAAGAGATTGTCCGGGAAACGAAGTTGGGGACAAGATATCAGCATCAGTTTATTCCCCAGTCATAATGTGAACTCCTTACCATCTGTCATTACCATCTATGTTGATGATGCACCATGCTTGGCTCTCCTCGACACTGGGTGCTCACAATCTTGAGCGCAAAGCTTGGTCAAAGTAGAAGATGGGGGTAACTACATTGACCGGCACTACGCAAGGCCTGCTGTGGCAATAGCACTATTAGGATTCATACAGAGACTGATAACGTTGCCACAAGGCACTCGGTGGCGTTCACATCACGCAATCTGGAAGTGGGGAGGCACAACCCATCTGTGCAGTGCTTCGTATTAACGAAGCTGATTTTGTTGCAAAATTTGACGAGCGAAAGGGAGTGTGGGTTGTATCATGGAAATGGTCAGCGGGTCATGCACCAGAGAAACTGGAAACTCGGATTTGTGAATATCCAATGTCTAATGAATTAATGGAGGATTATGGAGGCAAGCTGCAGACATGGATAAACATAGAATCAAGAGGAGTTTGGCCCACCCAAAGGACTAATGCCACTGATGGCTGTGCTGCAGACCAATAAAAATAAGGTCGTCTTGTGATGGACTATTGTGAATTAGACACCTATGTTGATGCATTCACTGACGATGCAGAGAAAATGTCAGAATGGAGACAGTAAGGAACGAATGTATCCATTCTGGTAAAGCATACTTACAGATCCATGTTGAGAGATCCCTCTGGTCCTACCAGACTGATATTTGAAGCACAAAGATATTAACAAAGTTATGGTTTGGCTTAAATGTGGCACCTCTTGTAATGCGGGCTGTGCTTCGAGGCTGTGTTAGCCCAGGATGATACGGAGATCAACATCGGCGTATATTGATGGCATATATTAATGAGGACCTGTACAGACTCACTAGTAAGGACCCTGAAAAATGGTGCACGAGTGCATAGGCACAAAGGAACTCGATGTGTGGCTGGACGCAATTAGAATGTTTCTTTTTACGTTCCCCCCCAGTCGAGGTTTTGGTTGAATCTGCACTCAACAATTCAGGCAGTTCAGGAAACGGTATTATAGAATTCTTCCTCCTATCACTTCTTTCAGTGGATGGTGCTGTCCAAATTCGTCCACCCACTTGTATATCGATCATTTTCATTCGTCTGTTCATTTGATTTCTTTTTCAAACAGAATTCATTTCCATTTAACCCTTTTTCTGTTATCATTGGCCGACAGGTGACGTTTCTCTTCTTTTTTTTTTTTGGGGGGGGGGGGGTCGTTGATTTTTTTCTTTCCTCAAATGAATTTTTTTAATAATAATAATAAATACAATAAAAAATAATACAATTCCATGATTTCTCTTTTATATCTTTTTTATCACCCTTTTGTGGCCACCTTGCCACATCACATCATGCAAAAGCTTTCTGTTCTTTTTCCTTAGCAACTAATAATCTATTTCTCATACATAATGATGTGGTTTTTCCAGTTCTTGCAAGTTCAAAGTATTTGCAAGTACAAATTCCAAAAGATACTTTCTCTTTTAAAACCGCCTTTCCAACATAACATTAAAATTTACTTCTCACCAAACTGTCATAAAACTCATTATTTGCATCTTCACTCATCGAGCTGTGAACATTTTCTCGCCAACCATCAAATTCAACAATCACTTATACAAGTATAACTTAAACTTGAAACAGCGTGAAGGCTGACGATTGGAAGTCAACAAACTCCGTAAATTAGGGGGGAAGCTTTGCACAACCTGAACTTTGACAAAGTTACTTTTGTTTCCAGTATTTCTATCAAGGAACCAATCTCTAAAAAGCACCTACCTTTTTTTTTTGTTTTCTGTAAAATAAAAAACTCAATATGAGTTTTTGTAGATTTTGTAAGGAAGAAGAGATGGCTGGTATCAAGGAGAAATCTGACTTAATTTTTGTGGTAAACAATTTTGCTGTTCAAGTAGAAGTTTCTATTTTGAATTTTGGATAGGTGACCTGTTTTTGCAGATCATGTGCAATCCAATTTTGAATTTTGAATTGGTGACCTGTTTTTGCAGATCATGTTCAATCCAATTTTTAATTTTGAATTCCTGACCTGTTTTTGCAGATCATATGCAATCCAATTTTTAATTTTGAATTGGTGACCTTTTTTGCAGATCATGTGCAATCCAATTTTTAATTTCGAATTGGTGACCTGTTTTTGCAGATCATGTGCAATCCAATTTTTAATTTTGAATTGGTGACCTGTTTTTGCAGATCATGTGCAATCCAGTTTTTAATTTATTTCGTTTTTCTCTGCACACAAACATTTTAAAATACAACCAAAATAAAACAAAACCTTTGGTATTGAGTTTATTATAGTTTTGCCATTTGGGCAACTGTCTATTGTTTACATATAATTTAAAAATATATATATTTATATTTTAAAAAATAAAAAAAATATCTTTGTTCTTTCTACAAGTTGCATTCCAATTACCACAGGAAAAAAATCAATCCAAAATCATAATTTTCATTTCAATTTACTTATTTTAGTGAATACCTGTATTTTATCTTTATTCTTCCGACAAACAAAACTCTTTATTTATTTTTTTTTATTTTATTAAAACATTTTCTCACACACTTAATTATCTTGATTTTTGTTAGTAATTCATTTTACAATTTTTCAGAAAGGAAGCGACGAGCAACCATTTTAAAGAATTTATTTTGTTTTATTTTTATTGAAAATGTTCAGTTTGTAAGATTCGTATTTAACGAATTCAAGTTTTGTTCAACAACCGTGCCTAAACATGCTTTTGAGTTTTTTTTTTTATTGAATTTCTGTGGGTCATCATCTGATTGAGTGACATGTCAAATTTTTAACAAAGCAGAAATATTTTGCTTGAAAAAATTCTTCTAAATTCTGGATGTTGACTTGAATTTCGTCTCTGAGGACAGAATTTTCATACCTTACTTTGAGATTTGGACTATATTTTTTTCATTTAATTATAATTCGAGGAAGAGGTTACAACCATTGTTTCATCAAAATGAAATAACTCATCTCCATGAAAATGAAATAACTTTTTTTCTTCTGAAAAAGAGATTTCATGAAAACGCTTCAAATGAGCGAACTAAAAAAAAAAAATACACTCTTGTGTATTTTCCTGTAAAAAAAATATATTTGAAATAGAATTTTAGTATACAGATATATACTAAAATTGTATTTCTATATGTATACTAAAATGACGATAAGTTATTATTTACAAATTGGTGAAAAGAATTGGATCCACGTAGAACCACTTAATCCTGGAAAGCTGGCAAATCCAGAGAACGATTGTAGAAAGATGGATTTGAGATGTAGAGACCAGATGAACCACGATGGTACCCATGAGTAGGAGAAAGTTTTGGGCTATCAATACAAATTTTGGAACAAATCCGTGTTGCCAAACAGGTTTATAAAGCGGATCAAGGCTAGAAAGAAGGTTCTGCTGGCATTCCTTCTGCTTTGTACTGTGACAATGGCAGATTGTCTTTCAGTATACCACAAGAAATTTGGCACACTCTTCACTCTTTTCTCCATTTTATCATTTCTGATACAATAATAGTCTCAGTTGTCTTAACAATTCGTTAAGACAACTCAGACTATTATTAAAACAATTTTTCATTTTTGTTAAGTTTCGGAATGAATTTATCATGATTTTGAGTTGTCATACTAAGCCCTTCGCAGTAAGTAATAATAGACGTGTTTCAAAATTTATTGAAACCAACCTGATTTTAAACAAACTAACTGTTCTACTCGGTTGTTTAAAATCAGGTTGGTTTCAATGAATTTCGTGTTGCATTCGAATATTCAGAATGATTTACCATTAGTAATGAAATTTTAGTGGTTTACCATTAGTAATGAAATTTTCTAAAATACAGTTAAAATCGAATTGAATCCCACAAAAATTTTAATGAATGAAAATTTCACGTATTTTATAGAATTGTTTGTAAACAATATGTGAAATTATATAAAATACGATCAAAATGGATCTTATTCTGTTCTTTAGTCGTTCATTTGTACGTACAAATTAGTGAACGTAAGAAAGGAACAGAATAAGATCTGTTCCTTTCTTACGTTCAAGAGGTGGCTTCTCTCTAAACGTATTACTATTGGGTCTAAACCTAGTTGATAAAGACTTAGTTGATGGAGCATGCGTGATGACAAAAAAGCTTTCTTGTTTTTGTTTTTTTACTATTTCTTCTGTTTCTGCAAATTGGTGAATTCTCTGTCCGCTGCTTCACGATAAGTCAGGGAACGATTGTTTACCTCCCTCTCAATATCAGAAATGTCAGGAGAGAAAAGTATTAAATTTAAAATAAAACAACTTTGTTAAAAAAAATAAATTATAATTTCGCAAAAATGTTTGCTTTTTTTTTGTCACACTTATAAATCTAGCTTCGTTTGTGCTTTTTTTTTTTAACGCAGGTAAGTCAACGGATTTTTAGTCCGGCGTAAACATCCGGAAAGGGACTTTTAGCACGGGATGTCGCCAGTCAAATTCACCAGTCAAAAACGGGGTGTAATTTGGTTGTAAAATGACAGGAAGGCACAAAGATCTCCTCGATGATGTTATCTCAAAACACTTCAAAAATTTATATATAAATTTAACGGAAATCTCTCTAGAAGAAAATCACAGTTCAGATAAATAAATAATACTGGCAAAAATATTGGCTTATTTTTTGTTTTTTGATCATAAAAGTTTAACCGTTACGTATGAAATGAAACCCTAATCGTTACTTTATTAAATATTTAACACATATCCATTTATATTTCATAAATAAATGTATTCATTTAATGTAATTCTAATTTTCGACTCATAAAAGAGTCCTCGTCAGGAAAATACAGATTTTTTTTTTACGCGAAGATTCAGGTGTTTGAATACATTAAAGTTTGAAAATTATAATGCAGATTTTTTTTATAAATAATATTTATTTATGAAATATAAATGGATTTATATCCATTTATATTTTATAAATAAATATATACACTTATTTAAATTCTAATTTTCAACCCAGGAAAATACAAATACGCCACTGAATCAGACACAAAAAATCTGAATTTTCAAAAACCACCACGTAAAAAAATGGCATATGGAACCCATCGTATTTCTGAAGGGATAGTTGAATTATTTGATGAGGCATTAGCCATGTTTCTTTTTGAAAACGACTATACCACAAACTGGATCAGACTCGAGGTGAGAATAGTATCACCTATACTTTTCATTTTAGCGATGCAGATAATTCTCAAAGCAGCAGAAAGCAATGCAAAATCCTGAGGGGGAGTATGCCAAATGTCTCCATTTACGGATAATACTACGATCTTCACATCATAAGAAGCTGAGGCGCACAAGTTACTCAGTATAATATGTCTGATGAAGAGAACGTTTTCAAACAAAGACATAAGATGTGCAGTCGTTAAAAACAAAAACAGACGAGACGCTGAGTCATCAAACGACACGTGAGATGCTAAGCCGTTGCAAAGTCAGTTGTTTTGATTTCATTCATTAGATTGAAATGTGATCCAGAAAAAAGCCGTCGAGAAAGGGCCCTGAAACGGTGTGTATTCTCTCTTGATGACCCGACATTGTCTGGAGGCTGAAATGGAGTATTTTATCAGTAAAACAGCCGAAAAAATAATATATACAAGCCCACAAAGTAAGCTGTTTCTTCCCAACAATAATATCTTCTGCTACTGTTCCGGTAGCTAGTTTCATTCATTATTCACTGTGCCATGATGTATTTGATGGTAAACTCAACAAATCTTCCCTGTTGCATTACTTCTTAAAGTTCTGACATTCAATCCTCATTTTCATCAAGAATTAGTTTATGGCTATATTGTAACATGTGCACAGACAGCACTGCACAAACTTCTTACAATTACAGTTATCATGTTACGCAACATATTCAAAGCAGCATTTTTGGCACATATTTTCTCCCTTCAACATCGTTTTGTGGGTTTTCACTTGTACCCATGTCTTGAGGATAAGTTTGCAGAGTTTGTAGGTGGCAATTGTTCTGGTGTGATGAATGTCTTTGCTGCCATCACCTTTTTTCAAAGGCAATGATTAAGTTTTTCATATCTGTCGAAGACCATAAGCCAATTTGAGAAAGAAGGGAACACCCCCATCTAAAATGTAGTTCTCAGTCTTGGTGCTATTGTTCACTCTATTCCCATCGACAGGACGAGACTGTTTACTTTATAGCCTCATAGCACTGGTTTGTCTAAGTTTCGTAGATGATTCAAACAAAGATATGGCCTCATGACCTCATCTAAATTTAGCTAACCTGTCTACAAGAACCTCTGAAATAAAAGAACTGAATTGATTGCCCTGTCATCAACAACTCAGACTTAGGAACTCCTGTGTCCTGCGACGCATGAGGCAGTTAAATTAAACCATTGTTTTCGGTCTGAAGCCAGATCCACAGCTTCTTCCCGTTGCGATCAAATCTCTCGATTGTTTGCTTCCAGTTCATTTTTGGTCTTCCTCCTCTTTTTCCATCAGTCTTCCTATTCTTTTTCCACTGAACCACTTGGTTTGCAAATCTCCCTGGGATCAATCTTAGGGCATGTCCGAGCCAGCCTAGACGTTGTTTGCGGATTATTGATGATGCCACCTGTTGGTTAGTGCGGTCTCTGACTTCTTGGGTGGTAATTCTATCGCTCCATTTGATCCCTAAAATCTTTCTAAGACATTTGGAATCGAATGCATCTAATTTCCTCTCTGGGCTGATTTTGAGATGCCAAGTTTTACTTCCATATTGCAGTTATAAAATCTTTATTTAGATTTGAAGGTGATTTTTTTATTTTTCCAGATCTTGCAGAGCTGATTAAATGCTATCCTGCACAACTCATGGTCTATATTGCCTTCCTTGTTTAAGGAGCTTCTTAAGTAGGTGAAATTGTCAACTATAGTTATTTCTTTTTGGTCGATAAAGACGTTTGTAGGTGGCTGGTGTGCCCCAGGGAGCATGTTTTGAGTTTTCTTAGCACTGATATAGATGCTCCCTGCTTCAATTTTGACCTTGTTGACAATACCTTGTATTCATTGCTAGTGCAGCAATATCGTTTGCAAAGTCTAGATCAGAAAGTTGATCCTTGTGATGCCAGTATCTTTGTGCGAATACGAAAATATAACCAGCCCCTCCATTATGAAAGCACTGTGGGAAAAAATTCATGCACGTTCACATAATATCGTGCTCTGAGAACGGTGTATAGAGTTCAAGCACTTATGCAGATTTCGTCAGATCCTCATTATCTCGGATTATTATTGCAGTAATTACTTCCTTGTGTTGTTTGTTAGTTATATACTGTATTTCACAGTTGTAGAATGAGGATATGGACATTGTCCAGATAGCCCTTTGGTATTCAAAATATCCAACTACTTCTTGTTAACCTGTACTTTTGAGCGACTGCATAAGCTCAATGACAAAGTTACAATCCAGACTGCCCAAAACTTGTATTCATGCATGAACTGCTGAAATACTTAAGGGATTTCAATCTCCAAAATATTCATTTTCTGGAGATACAAATAGGCAAATCTGGGTAAACGATCTATTTCATGGATGTACATTTTCCATGATCTTGAGCGATCAGCTTCAATGAGTCCCCTAGCTACTCCAATTTTCTGATAGTTCAACCAATTTATTGGTTTTTTGATTTATCAGAAAGATCAGATGCTTTACATGTCAACATTATTCGTGCAATAGCATAATTTAGGCATTCAGTTTGTTAAAGTTCCTAGATAAGACTCAAATTCTGGTTTGCTGTCAATGATCTAAGATCTCTTTAAGTTCTCTTGCCTTCATCAATGTACAACTAGCACCATCATTGTGTGGAAGCTTCCAATTAGCCTCCCACACTAGATTATTGCATCATTCACTATTTCAGAAGTTTTCCAAAAGCGAGGCTGGTCAAATGTGACTAGCGATAACATTTTGTGCTTTGTGCTTGAAAATGAGCCACAGAATGGACAAGATTATCTTGTCTCAAGCTTCATTGATAGAAACAGCACAGATAATGTCCAGCGTCGACTATTCATTTAACTCTGTATCCAAAAACTAACCCCAGAAATGAATTCATCACTCTAAAACCCTATTATATGCCTCCCCCCTCAATGTTACCAACGTTAACATTTGAAGATTAGTTATTCAATATGGTAATATCTGACATTTTGAATTCCAATGTTGGCCTATTTTTGACATGTTGTTTACTGGACGAAATACAAGTTAATGCAATAAAATAATTACGGGTGGGGGCTCACTCATTTCATATGTTGACTTTACTAACAAACATTCTTTAAAAACTGAAAATAAGCAAATGCTTATTTGAGATTCATTCCAAAGGAAGTCCGGGTGATTTTTCAGAAAAAACAAATAACAAAACCAGACATGAATTATAAGTTTCTGTTAAAAAAAAAGTAAAAATTGCTGAACATTAAATATCATTATTAATAACATTTCAAGTTTATATATTTTGTGTAACTGAATTTTAGACGATTCATCTTATATATTTCACTCTGATGACAAAAAAGAAAACATTATGGCAAAGATTGAAGTAAAAATAATGAGCAGAGATAATAATGATAAAATCAATTTTTTTTTAAATTTTCAAAAATGCATTATTCTATTTTGAATCTTCAAAAATGGTTTGGAAAGAAAGTATTGAATAGAGAAGTAGACAAGAATGTGTTTTCGTTTGTTTTAATTTTCTGGTAGAAGAAAGGATGGGAAATTGGCCAAACACTGTTGCAGACTTTCAGCAGTCATCTCTCCAAGTTCGGATGTTTGTGGAAATATTGTAGACAAATTATCAGGATGATTTGGATTGAAAAAAGGCAAATCATCATAAGAGAAACTGCTGTCTGGGGGCGGCATTGGAACATGTAGGGTTTCTGCTCTGCCAGGAAATCCAGATTCAGACGAATAGCTACAAATTGGTGTTGCGACCTGAATTTCAGGCTTTACAGAAGTGTCACTAAAGGAGGAAGAAGAACCAGCAGCAGCAGCAGCTTCTAAAATTGAAAATAAAGAAAAAGAAAAGAAAATCCGGTCATTTATGATTTAATGGGTAAAATTTATGAGTCAAATAATTCATACTTAGCAGTGTAAGAAGTTTTACTGATGTCTGGAGCAAGCCTCTCTTAAAACAAAACTCAAGCCAAGGGCAATTTTAAATATGCAAACATCGTTAAAAATAACAGAATACGTCTGTTTAATTATACCTTTTTTATTTTTTCAATTTTCCTGATGGTCTTTTTTTTATTAAAATCAAAAAAAATTAATAAATGTTTCACGAACGCTTTCGATTCTTCGTCATATTTTAGTGATATTAACTAGAGTTTGTCTTGTTTTCACAAGCACTACCCTATCCCGCCACCTCACGATGCATCTTGTAAACTCTAGCTCAATGTACCAACATCTACAAAAACATAACTGCCCTCCCTCTGATTTAAGACAAATTCTAGTTAATAACACTAAAATTATACATTTCGAAACTAATTTAAAAAAATTAAAAATACTAGAAGCTATCTACATAAAAACATAACAACCTAAAATCAATAACATCACATATGAAACCAGTGGTAACATTTTAAAATGCTTAACGTAATTCAATTTTGTTCTGTGATGACATCCAGCGTTGCTGAATTTAAATCGTCAACGACTTCTTGGAACAATGCGAAAATGTTCTCTGCACGTGTCTCCGCTGTCTTTTTTTCTTTCTCCAGCTTTTTTGTTTATTTGCTTTTGACACGAAGCACCTGTGGTACATTTATCAATTTTTTTGATTTTAATACAAAAATGACAATCAGAAATTTTTTTTAAATAAAAAAAAAAGGTGTGATTCAGATAAATTCTGTTATTTTTAACAATGTTTGCATAAATGAGAAAATGCTGCCTAAATATATACAATATACATATATATATATAGCATTCCCAGCCTGCTGCCAATATCGTGCGACATTTGTTATTTCGTACCTTAATGCGTTCAAATCGCAATTTCTCACTTATTTCTGGTCCAATTT
>CAUVYP010000898.1:0-2500 GCA_963556195.1 Sepiola atlantica | reverse complement strand
GGGAACTGAAGCCTTTTAAATTCTATTGCAGAATCCGACGGAATAATGGGTATTCTGGGAAGGAATGTCAGTTTGCTCCTTGCCACACCAGTTAGTATTACAGCTTCTATCACATGAGGTTTCATGCATTTAACACACAGTCTCGTTCCATTACATAGCCTTGGAACATCAAGATTCCGGAGTAACATAATTGGGCATCCAGCTTTCAGCTTTAATTTGTGTGTTGGCATACCAAGCAATTCTAATGAATTTAAAAATTCTGTAGGGTATTGTACAGCCTGGTCGTCATCGAGAGTAGAATCCACAGAAGTGAAAGTTTGTTTATCACCTGGAATTTCATCAAGCAGTTGTTGATTGATGACATGTACCATGTCATTTTCAGTAGCTAGAATTGCTCTCTCCGTTAGCCATTCAGGATGCACATAGTTTTCGGCTATATTTGGATAAACTTTGCTACTAAGTTCTGTGAGTGATGAAACAATTGAGCCAATACCTGGAGTAATAACAATCTTGCCATTGTTGGTTGTTGCAAGCTTGCCATCACCTATTTTTAGGAGTAGGGAGGCAAACTCACCAGCCATTGGGTCACTATTGAGATGTACACGCATGTTTGTAAATAACGTTACAGTCTTAATGTACTTCCACAAATATGACAATTTAATGCAAGCATTGAGCTCGTCAGCGGGACTTCCACGTGGAACAATAGGAAGCGTTTGTCGGAAGTCACCTGATAATAAAAGTGTTATGCCACCCATAACAACATCACGTTTCTTGAGATCACGCAATGTTTTATCTAGAGCATCGAACGCTTGTTTATGTGCCATTGTACATTCATCCCATATGATCAAGGAACAATTCTGTAAAACTTTAGCTGGATCTGATCCTCTTTCTATTAGACAAATTGGATCAGCATCTTTTGTTAAGGATAATGGCAACTTAAATGTGGAGGAAGAAGAGTGGTTGCAATGGCAGATAATGTGACTGCCACAGCTATTTTGCCTTCTGACCTAACTTTAGCAAGAATTAACTTGGTAACAAATGTCTTTCCTGTACCTCTGGGTGCATCAAGGAATATCAGGCCACCTTGCTGATCTTCTACAGTATTAACTATAGTACGAAAAATATGAATTTGCTCATTATTTAGTTCGATTTAGATCGATTAGGTGAGGTAAGACCCAATTTTGTCAGTGTTTTACCATTCATCCTATAAGTCATAGCTTCTATATGTACTAAAGCCATATTGAAGATGTCGTCTGAAAGTGTTATATCAACTTCAGGCTGTTGATTGCATTTCCTAAGGAAATCTTCAGTAAAAGCTTCTTCAAGTAGTCCATGTGCACTACATGCATCCCTGAATGTAGTCCTAACTTGACCATTGATCGTTTTTAGGTCATTAAAGCTCTGTGTACCTCTAACATTGTGTAGAAGCAGTCTCAAACAGAAGCAGTGAAATTGATTTGGATGCACGGTGCATAACCTGCCCGAAACTTCTGTTTTTTAACGCACGGATAGCCTGGAACTGGCTTACCCTGTAATCGTTGCTTGAAGACCTTATTTTTTGTGTCCCAGGTATAATAAAGTGGAACTTCTGAGTACAAAAGTGTACATGCAAAAAAATCTGTTTGACACAATTTGAAGAAAGCTGTTAGAGTGGTTGAAGTTGGATTTGCAACTCTATCTGCCGCAGTACTTTCAGTAAAGTATATCCGCTGTCCATTTTCTAGATGAACTGATAGGTGAATAACTGGGAGATGATATACATGTATGTGAAAGTTAAGTATTCTCCAAATGGTTTCATTGGTTGATATGTAACGTTCCGTTTCGTACTCTTAACTTCATCATGAGCATTACTTTCAATTGTGAAGGTATCTTGATCACTACCTTTATTTACATATTTACAAATGTATTTTATTGATTTCACGCTGTTGCAATATTCAACATTGATATGTGAATCAAAAATCTTACAAAGCAGTTTATTATGTGGTTCAATGCATCGGTTGTCTACAGGAACTGTTATGTTGCCAGGTAGGGTAACTGTCGTCTCAAAACCTCCAGCTAGAGGAGATAGTTGTCGATATTGTGGGTAGCCATTTGTATCCGATTGAGTTTCACTCAAGAAGTGTCTGGGATATCTCTTATGGTCCATGAATCATATGGTGCCTAATGATATCATGTAAAAGATGCCACTGGATCCGGAATTTCCACACTGATAACTGAATCTATGTCAGAGGATCTCAATGTTTGTTGCACCTCCATTATGCTCCATCGCCATCTGAAATTGTTGGATATATACATTTTCTCTGTGAAGCATGCTTTGCAATGCAAGAACAATATCTAATTTAGTGTTTGAGAAAGAGTTATATCTAATCGGCCCATACATTTGCTCGCCAGAAGGTGAATCGTAACATAAAACGGGCAGCACTTTTCACGGCCACCATTGTCCGCCACCAGGCATTTGGCTCATGTGACTCAATCGCAGTCATTTAAAAATAGAGAATAG
>CAUVYP010000897.1:97500-112500 GCA_963556195.1 Sepiola atlantica | reverse complement strand
GTCAAGGATTCTTATTTTATATCCAGAATAATTGCCTCTACATTTTGGCCAAGTTTCAGAAAAATTGAATGGATGGATCAAACGTTATGGGAGAAAAGGGTCATTTTTTGCCATTTTGGGGGCTTTTGACCCCCTGGGGGACGCGAATCAGATTTTTTCCAAGAGCAGCGATACTTATTTTCTATTAGGAACAATTGCCTCCACATTTTGGCCAGGTTTCAGAGAAATTGAATGGATGGATGAAAAGTTATGGGGCAAAAAATGTCATTTTTTGGCATTTCGGGGCCTTTTGTCCCCCTGGGGGGGTGTAAACCGGATTTTTTTTTCAAAAATCGGAGAATGTCACTTTCTAACCTGACAAAAATTACAACTTCATGCAACATTTCAGAGAAATTCAATGGATGGTTGCGGAGAAAAATCCGGACGGACGGACGGACGGAAATGCCTCAAAACATAGGTCTCCCGATTTGATAAATCGGGGGACCGATTATATAGAAATAAAAGATGCCTGAAATATAAAGAAGCTTAACCACATTTGGTACCAGATAGGCAAATAGATAAGAGGAAGGAAACCTAGTCAGGCAGATATATACATTCTAAAGAAGCTTTGAGTCATTTTAAACAAAGAAAGAAAATGCAGTTTGAATTGCCAGGGAAACTAACTAAATCCAAAATATCGCAGACTTAGCACTTTCATAAGCTGACTTACAGCTGGTAAATTGACAAATACAAAAGGGGATTCGAGTACATAACTGTTTAACAAAAACAGTGTCTGTGTGTAACGTTTGTAGGAGAGAATCGCAACAGAGTGCTCGATTATTAAGAAAAATCAAAACTAAGAACGTACTATTCATTTAATTGGTTTCAAATCCTAATTTAGAGGCCTCTTCATCGGAACTCTCTTCCGCCTCTGTTTATGTCTGTCTTCCCGGAAGATGGCTGCTCACGCGTTATCCTAATTTTCTGCTTAAATTTAATTTCCAGAATTTTTACCAATTGCATATTTCTACCTTAAATCTATTTTTTTTAATCGTAAAATTAAAATGAGATTTTATATCTTTGTTTTAAAAATCCATTTCCCAGGATCGGAAGTCAACATGGTATTAGTATAGTATTGACATCTTTTAAAAAAAAAAAGAAAGCAAAAAAGTATTTTCCTCGCCAATGACTATAACACCGTCATAATTTGCAAGTAGATATACTCACTTTCATAAGCCTAAACTTTTTGGTCCTCCAAAATGTCCGACGTACCTCAGATCACTTTGATTATGTAATATTAGCATAACATTTGATAACATAATTTCTGTAGCTGTGCGTCTTTGTTATCAGGCTTCGACCCCTAGAATCGTTTTTTCTGCTTGACCTTTGTAAAAATCCGTGCACGAGGATGTTTTCCCACCCCCACATATCAGTAATATTATTTATCAATTTAAATGTCGGTGCGATGCCGTATACTTGGGAAGCTCAATGCAAAGGTTTGACTCCAAAATAAAACAACACATCCCGCTGTAATACGCCAGGGCCAACTAAATAATTTAAATAATTATAAATAACGCCGAATGTGCGTCGGCTTACACTAGTGACAGCTTTTTCTGTCATAAGTAAACAACGTTCGTTATTCCACCATAAAATCTTGGAAGCAATATATATCAAGTTATTAAAAGCACCCCCCCCCCCTGTAAACAAAAAAAGTGGCTTTTAAGACTCAAAGTGATTCACTTGTGACTCCCTCATTTTATTTTTTTTCGCCCAAAACTGTCATTGGTGTCTATTTCGCTATTTTCAATTTTTCATTGTAGTGTATGTATTATTTGCACGGATTTACTCTGATGAGTGTAGACGAAAGCCGGCTTAATAGATGTATGTATTGATTTTTTTCTTTTCGTTTTTACAGTTTTCAATTTCATTCAACCCAATGAGATGTCACAAACGTCTATATTCTTTGCCTTAATAAAATTTTGTACCATTAGAAATTCATATATATATATATATATATATATATATATATATATATATTTGTTTTCATCTAACTACGTATCCGTATCATCCTTTAGGGAACTGTCAGTGTATAGATAGTTATTCATACCAGTCGTCGGACGCGAACCCTGTCAAGTTTCAAACTCAAATTCCGACGTCTTATCCCACGCGGCCACTATCAACAACCCGGTAAATCAGTGAGAGATTAAACCTGTTAAAGGCAGTTGTCGTCGGAGTGTTCGACTACTGAAAGAACATGCATTTAAAGCCACGATGACGGCTGTGCTTATACTACTCACTACAGAGCCCAGACTAGATTGAAGCCGAGAAATGATTATAGATATTAGTTTTTATCTACACACCTATACGTTTCATTCTTTCGGGAATCGTCAGTGTAGATATGATTATTCATACATGTCGTCGGACTCGAACCTCGAGTATATATATATATATATATATATATATACATATATATATATATATATGTGTGTATATATATATATATATATATATTCGGGGTTCGTATGTGTGTATATGCGTTCTGTGTGTGTACAGGATATACGAAACTAATGAAAGAATCAATATTAATTTTTTAAATATATGTATTCTAGTAAACACGATGAGTCAGGAATACACATTATGTTTTTGTAAATATTATAATGCTATGTATATATATATATATATATATATATATATATCGTTGTACAAGATAAATTCCTAAACTGTCTTTACTGATTTGGGTATATATATATTCTCAGCTACAAGTTGAGTAACATGGCCACATTATTTTTTTTAACATTTAAAGAGTGCGTCCCACCAAATTCTTACTCTCCCGTCCCCCCTTAAAACAACTTTAAATAAGTTAGATACAAGCAAATTAATAGAGCAAAGAATTATTGTAAATCAAATTTTTACTTATATGAATCAATACATTTTTAAAACAACTGGCCCGCGTGAGCGTCAATAATATTTATTTGACTGGTAAAATCCCAAACAATTGACTGTATTATGAATAATGGAATATGTATTCTAAGTTACTTAGTAAATAATGTAGGCACATTATTTATGTTTTTTTTTTACTTTACCAATTAGGGGCCAACGAAACCGTTCCATACCCCCCCCCCCCAAAAAAAAACAACGACATTTTTCTTTAAATCAAAAACTAGTGTTATATTCATTGCTCATACTCGTCCTTGGACCGGTATTCTACTAGTAAATCTTCTATATAAAGTAGACTGTTTTTCCCTGTAACTTTTACGAGAATAATAAAATGACCACATGCATCACATACTAAACTGATCTGCTGGACAAACTACCTGGTTCCCTCTGTGTTACTACAACATATAAACTTACTACAAATCTATTATCTAATTATTACATTTAATCCGGGAAAACCTACTCGCACAAAAATAACTTACAAAGAGGATTTCGTTCGCCATTTTACTTGCTCTAATTTTTTACAAATCCTTCTACCCACGACACTGTTATATCATTATATAGGCAAAACTTTCACAAACCACCAGTAAATTACAGAATAACGGAATAGTATTCTTTCATTCTTACTCTATTTCATTACTAGATTAAAATACAAAGAAATAGTTTAAAGACGAACACACTGACAAAAATCATCCATTCTGACAAAATGGCGACAATAATGAATAGATCGTATTATTTTTTCCAATTCTTTTAAAGATCACTTAAGACTAATATTTATTTACTCCATCCAAATACTAATGCTTTCTTCTTTGATTACAGAAAATATTAAACAGAAGACATTTTGCTTTTTCCAATCATCTTTCAAAACATCGAATGGTGTAATTTGTGTCACTTAGAGTAAGAGTCTTAAAAATAAACAATGAATCTTTTACTACTCAAAACTTTATTTAGACAATTTTAACATTTAGTCTAATTAGTGGAGTAAATTACCGTTTCCGATTTCTGCAGAATTTATGTTTTGTAAGCCTAAGACTTCTGCTTCTATAAGAGATTACGTGTGAACATTCAAAATATTTCGGAAGACTGAAATTCCATTTATTTAAATACATTTACAATAAATCTTTAAACTCAAATACTTACAATTTACCCAAATAAAAATTTGCCACTACTGCAGTTTAGCAATTCCTTTTGTTTAATTCTATTTCAGCCACGTAAATTATTCAGAGTAAAGTAGATTTCGGCATTATTTTCCAAACTTTTCTATATAAACAAAAATGTCAACAGCTTCTTTTGTGTTTTCACTTCTATTTTTATGTTACAACAAATAAGGGCTAGAAAACGCTATGACATTTACTTTACTGGCTTGTACACTTTTAAACGTCTGAAAGTGTTTCATAACTTTTTTACATATGAGATTTCGTCAACATCCACTCCTTCGAATACAGTAAACTATCCTACATAGCCGACCCATGAGTTGCTATTAGTGTTTCATTCATTAAACACAGTTTAACATGATTCATCACTAACTCTAAGTCCGACTAACAACACTCCCAGACTTAGAGTTATCGGTAGAGTAGTGCCATTTATGTGTAGTATGGTTAACAGAATATATAAAGAAAAAATAGAAATGTTTTTCCTCACTTCATTTTAGTATAACAAAAAAACATCCCCAACAAAAAATAAAATACACAAAACGGAAATTCTATAATAATATCTAGTCGATTACGTGTAAACATTCAAAATATTTACGAATACTGAAATACAATTTATTTAAAAAGGATTTACAGTAAATCTTTATTAGAACGCCGTCGTAGTTTACACACTAACAAACTTTGTCACTACTGCAGATTAGCAATACTAGCGATTTTATTTGTTTTCATTTTTGAACAATTACATCCGCGACAAGGGCAGACAATCACGGAATTTTCAATATGAATGGGTATTAAAAAATTGCTGGTCGTCAATACTATCTCACGAATAATACTGTGTTTATTTGGTTTAATAGCAAATAAACAATCGTTTTTATTAATCTTATTTCAATCACGTAAATTATTCAAAGTGTATTAGATTAGTCATTATTTTCCAAACTTTTTTAATTGACAAAACTGTCATCGGCATGTTTTGAGTTTTCACTTCTTCTTTAATGTTCCAACAAATAAGTGATACATAACGCAATATAGTAAACTATATTTATGTGTTTATGGCCACATCTACTGCAAGTCAAGCTTTGTTGTGGCATATTTAGACCCCGACAAATTTACTAGCTAAAATAGCAATACACTTTTTGGCTTTCCTTTTTCATTTTACATCACGTCGGATCATGTTATCCACACTCTTCTTCATATATGTTAGCAGTCATTTATACACGAGAGAAATACATATATATGCAACATTAATAATTTAATGCAAGTAAAACATCCTAATTCATATAATCACACAATCACCCCCCACTGCTAACAATACAAAAGCATACCCCCTTCCTGTGAGAGTGCTAATATACGTTCTCTAATATGGTTCAATCGTATGATTATTAAACCGAATATTACAGACTTAACACTTGTATAAGCCGACTTATATACTAACAGTAAGACACAGCGTTGCCTCGAATTGAATAAAAAAATACTATGTGCTCTTACTTATTGCCAATGCAACAATATTACTTTCTATTTTCACATGTTAAATTCTGTAATCTCATTACCTTCGAGGGATACCAAGCGTTTCTCCGGAGAGTTAACATACAATACCCTTAGGTGCACGTAGGGATTCAGGATAACCTCTATTGTCTTTCCCACATTTTATATATGATTTGAAATTTCATCCAAATAGAATATATTTTAACTTTTAAGAGCTGTTCTATCACATATCTCCATTGAAAGAGCGAAGCACGTAGAGAATCAGGACGATTTATATTTTCTTCTCCTGAGAAGTTTATACATACGGGACCGGTCTAAAAAGTATCCGACCTTTATTTTTCCGTGCGAAATAGATACGATAGGGGGCGCCACTATACACAGTGAATGAAGACACATTCATACTAATGTGGGAATTTTATCACAGCATTATTGCGCGTTAGTCACTTCCTGTCGGTTGCTGACTGAAGTGCTACACAACGTATTCGTCGGATTACCGATTCTATCAAGATGACTAAACGTGTTGAGCAAAGGTACAGTATCAAATTTTGTCAAACGCTTCGTGATTCTCAAAGCAAAACAATTAATAAAATTTACCAGGTGTTTGGAGAAGATGCGATGGGTGTAACATAAATTAAGGAGTGGTTCAACGGATTCAAAAATAACTGAACACCAGCGATGCGTGACCAGAGTTCTGGCAGGCCCCAAACTGCTCGGGGTGCAGTTGTTGTTGAGCGGGTGCGACATTTGGTGAAGGAAGATCGACGTTAAAACCTTGCGGGAGATCGCCCAAGAAATAAGAGTGAGTAAAGATTCCGCACATGCTATTTTGGGTGATGATTTGAACATATAGAGTGACTTCGAAAATTGTTCCCAAATTGTTGTCGCAGGACAAAAGGATATCCGTTTTCAAGTTCTGGAAACCGCCAACAGGGATCCTGGGTTTTTGAACACCGTGATAACTGGAGATGAGTCATGGGTGTACATGTACGTCCCAGAGAAAATAGAAAGTTGTTGCAATGGAAGAATCCTTAGTATCCAAGGTGATTCTGACTCTATTTTGATATGCGTGGAAGTATACATCACGAATACGCACCGAACGGACAAACAGTGACAAAGGAGTACTATCAATATGTGATCAAACATTTCTTGGCCAAACATGGAATTACAGTCGTTCGCAAACCTCCCTACTCTGCAGACATTGCTCCTTGCGACTACTGATTGTTTTGGAAATTGAAGACGCCACTGAAAGGTTCCCTTTTTGAGACTTTCAGACAAGAGAAGAGCTAATGCGAAACGCGACGGCGGAGATGAACACCATTTCAACAGAAGACTTCCAGAGATGTTTCCGGCAGTGG
This sequence comes from Sepiola atlantica, assembly GCA_963556195.1. Classification (NCBI taxonomy): domain Eukaryota; kingdom Metazoa; phylum Mollusca; class Cephalopoda; order Sepiida; family Sepiolidae; genus Sepiola; species Sepiola atlantica. Next base: position 105,599 of record CAUVYP010000897.1, on the reverse strand, counting down.
ATGGATCGGTGAGATAAGTGTGTGCAAGCACAAGGGCCCTACTTTGAAGGGGATTGGATTCACAACCCCGGCAGTCATTTGAAATATTTTTCTGGTCTAAGGTCGGATACCTTTTAGACAGGCCTCTTATGATATACATTTCATAAATACAGAATATAGTTAAATTTTTAAGAGGGGGCCATACCTTCTTTAAGTGGGCAATTATAGATTCGGGACTGCTTCCATTGTCCTTTCATGGAAAGTTTACATTTGAATACGCTTTTATATTTTATGTGGTTTCTCTAACATTTTCTTCTCATAAGGAACACGAAGACACACACACACACACTATACATATATATATATATATTATACTTGAAGGAACACGCCACGTTGCTCGCGATTGAATGAGGATCAGTAGTATGTACTTTTTCACTACGCTCATAATACCATGTTGCTTTCTTTGTTTTTACTGGCTCCCTTCTACCATTTCGTTCCCTAATATAGTTAGAAGAAGCTGAAATGTTGGAAAACTCTGAATTAGTGTCTTATACATATGATTATAATCGGATATATGTTTGTAGTTTTAAGAGGATCCTACCTTCATGGGCAACCTAGAGGTGGGACCACGTAGATATTAAGCAAATAGAGGGTAACTTAGATATTCTGAACTAGTTTCATCGTGTTCTCCATTAGATTTAATATAAGAATACACTTTTAGATTTTATGTAGATTTTCTATAGGAAATACACCAAAAATCACAGACACATTGAGTGTATATATATATATATATATATATATGAGTTCGACACTACTAATTAATAGGAATCATTTTCCTAAAGAATTGTGTTCCTATGTTATTCCAAATATTAACATCTAAACGCTATAAGTCTATTTTAAAGTTTATCACAGCCTATCGTCAAAATGTACAACCGTGAATATCAAAAGTAGATTTTCTTTCATTATTACAGCTTATATTACTTTGTAGGTAATAGGAGACCCTCCCCTGCAAAATCCCCCAATAATCCTTTACATGTGTCAGTTTAAATAACAGGAACTTGGTCGATATTACATGCGTTCCCTTCCCATCCTAGAAATTAGAACGTGTGCTGAGCAAAGCATTTAGACACATCACCCTGCCTTTAAAGTCAAAGCCTCCCTCACCATGGTAGAGAAAGTGGCAACGTGATAGTATCAACGCTACCCGGATAACCGGAGTCTGGTGAAAATCCAGGAAAGGTCGGTAGTAGGATCCGCCGCCTTCTGATCATCTGTCTCTAGGCGTGGCAAGAAAAGGCATACCAGGCGTGGAATCGTAAATCAATTGAGTGAGAGTAGCAAGGTTGCTTCTGCTCTATTCTTTTGTGTGTTTTAGATCAAACCTTCCCCGACTTCGCATTACACCGTTGGACCTTGCTGTTCTTCAGAGTTGGGAGCAAACACCTGCAATTCTGCATGTTAACCTTAACCTACGACCAACAAGGACGCCGTCATGTAGATCAGAAAATACTTATGCAGGATCTTAAGCTGTATGCAGAAGTATGACTCGCCAAGCAAACAAACAAACTGGCGAGCAACACCAGAGTCTATTTGACAATGTTTAACAGAGCTTTAGTCTTCAAAATAACCGCGCTTATGACCTCTGCAAAGTGGGCAATTTTTTTCTGACGAGTTTGTTCTGTTTGTATACAATAAAGTGTCTACATTGCTTGACCGATCGTCACTAAACGTGGTCAAAATATTGATCATGGTCTAACAAACTTACAAGTAATTTAATTTTGTGATATCAGGTAAAACGTCAAGAACAAGGAACAGAAATGGTGAAAGTTACTTTTTTGGTCATAACTTCGGTTGTGTTTATCGTAGAGACTTGCCCATAGTGTAGTCAATTAAGCACCGCATCTTATATGGCTGGACTTGACCATCAAAATGTTTGGGAAAACTTGGAATTTTGACGGGATTTTAACTTCCGATTTTTCAAAATTTGATTATGGATCTTATGCTCTTTGTCAACAGTAATCACAATGAAAAAATTCAATCTGAACAGATAAATAGTTGTCGAGTTATCAACGTTTCCATGGCTTACACCCCGGGAATACTTCATACAATATAGAGAAGTAAAGTCTAGATAAATCTTTGGCTCATCCTTACATTGTCAGGCGGATGTATGCAGTCTCACGACGTATTTACGTAAATGTTCTGCATTTCATTCATGAAATAAAACCAATAAGTGAAGTTTCAGTTTCCAATAGAGGTATCCTAATATTGGGAGCACCCTATATAATATTCAGTCGTCTACATGTGTGCAAGTAAGCGCGAATTCTTTCCTACCATGCCAGGCAGACCCTTCCTTAAATATCACCATCAATTACACCTCCCTAATATACTCATATCTATGAAACCATTCCCACTATAATCTATCGTTATCTTCAGAAATATATATGCGAGGGACACGCTGACCCGGGAGAAGGTATCGCATTCGGGAAATATTATCTAGAAGATACTCGAATAAAAAAAAATTCATCAATGAAAGATAAAAAAAACGAAATAGTTTTCTTTTTTTCCAAATAAATACGCACGTCTGAATTGGAATACGTTGCAAGAAAAAAAAACGTACATTTTTTTTTACCTCATCTGACCAGAAAGAGATGAAAAAAAGATTTTCAATTCCTTTCGTGAAAGGGAAAGGAATTAAATGTATCGTATTAGCACTTCCCCTAGAAGAGAGGGATGAGAACAAAAATAGAATTCGTTATGTGCAGAGTCAATATGAAGCTTCTGAAAAAATAATAGTTGTTGACCACAATTATATATAACATTATATATATATATATATATATATATATATATAAATATATGAAGAGCACTCACCGTAAAACGTTGATTAGCGGGAGAAATAAGTTCGATCCTTACGTGAAGATTACTCGGAAAATGAGCTTGTTTCATTTAATATCTATTGCAGTAGTTGTCTATTAACATAAAAGGATAGTATTGACAACACACACAGATATATATATATATATATATATATATATATATATATATATATATATAAGCGTTCGACTGAAAAAGGCCATACATCCGATTTGTTTGAATAGAAACATTAAGTAATATTGAAAGAATATATTAATCCTATACTTTGACTGAAGCTTATTTTAATTGAAGGCAAAAATAAAGTATGCCTCAATCATATTATGCAACATATTATTTGGAGGTTTAGTAAATCGTAAAATGCAACACTTTTTGTAAATAACGGTTATCGTGGTTAGCTTTCGAACTCATATGTACATGTATATACACGAGAAAAATACTCATCCCAGGACGGAGAAAATTTATTCTCATACAGAACACTTTTACACATCCTTTATGTTATCTTGCAAATATTACAATCAATATAATCCTACAAACCTTATGTCTTGAATTCTTTTTCTAATTTCGATGAAAATTTATTACATGATTTTCTTTCCTAAAACTGTCTTACATTTAAGGGGACTTAAATTAAAATCCAGAGAATCTTGCTTAATGGGTGTCTAATAGAATATGGCTCAGATTTAATGAAAATGTCAAAATAGCTGTATTTCAAACGAGAGGTTGTGCTCATAATATGCCCCCTTAAAAACTCTTTATAATACTCGAAAGAAACATACATTTGAAGAATATTTATTAATGTATGTCTTATACTTGTTAACATCTGAGAGGGCAAAGGTTAATGGGTTTGTGTCAGGTGGATGGTGAGAAACACACACCTTGAGGATTGCAGACGATAGTTGGATATGAGCAGAATTTGATCACTTAAGAGGACGACTGAAACAAGAATTCTTTCACATTTGACTTGGAAATGACCATGCTGTAATCAGCTGAGAAACAGCCCTGTGGTATTGCGTTCCACAGATTGACAGTTCTTGGAAACAAACTTTGCTCATGGAAGTTCCGGTTTGCTCTAGATACACAGGGAAAAAACAGTTTTTTTTATTGTAGTTGTAACTAGACGAGATTTTTATGTGAATATTTTACAGAGGGAGACCAGAAATTTGAGCTCAGGCAATCACCTACCATGAAAATGACGATAGAGTAGAGAAAGACTAGCAACATCTCTTCTGTGAGAAAGAGGCTACAGGGAAGAGAATAGATAATATCCCACTAGATTTTGAAATTAATTTTGTACTCTGTCAAGGCAGGAGATAGTTCTCTGAGTGGCACCTCCCCAGATGTGACAACAGCACTTCATCTTAGAACGTATCTGGCTCTTATACAGGTGGAAGATTGCATCGGGAGTGAGATACTTACTAGAGCGGTAGAAAAATCCAACCATTTTTTCCAGCGACCATAGCAACAGATCTGATGTAAGTAATCTACTTCAGATTAGGAGTGAAAGTCATTACTAAAAGATTATCAAAACAGGAGCTCCATCTATTTTACCTGGGCAACAAAGATCTGAGCGTTGGTTGTTAAAGCAGAGTAGCTGCTTTTAGATACATTAAAAAGTAACCAGCCACGTCATTTCCCCATTGAATAACGTGCTCCAGGTAAAACAAAAAGAGAGAATCAGAAATAATCTATATCATTAATGCGCTTCGGAGTGTTACCTTAGATGGTCGTGTTATCTGCATAGATGCAAACGAATGAACGTAGAATGTGATTTAGGAGAGCATTGTGAATATCAGGAAGAGGGGTTGGCTCAGATTGGTTGTTTGAGATACGCCATCGTTAATACAATGTGCTTCTGGCTTCTATCCATCAACGACTACTTTTAAACACTTATCATAGAGAAAGGAATTGGATGGTATATATATATATATATATATATATATATGCGTTCTATTTCTGTCAGTTATATAGATTAAACGAGTTTCATAACGATTCACAAGTTGCATAGAGAAAGACAGAAGGAAATATTAATCTTCATGGAAAGAAGCCAAATAATAGAAAAAAATTGATCGTGAGCGAAATTCGTCACTTGTGTGATGTATACACACATCTTTTACATTACAAGTATATATTATATATTTTATTATTATACACTACTATATTATGAACTTGTGTCAGTATTCGCTCAATACATGAGTAGACGTTCGTAGTACTAATGAAATATTTTTATGACAGGCAAGCTACACAAAAACAGTTGTTTCGCTATAAAACATAACTCATTTTAAGACTAACTGTAATTAATATTTTATAGTATCATACAAAGGCTTACATCTCTCCCGGACAAATTTTATTATTACTACGAATTATTAAGAAGATAACAGTGCTCTGTTGTGTGCACGCCAATAGCGCTACAGTACCGATTATTTATTACTACAGTACCGATTTATATACTACTATGATTTAATGTCATTTTCGGAGCAAAATAATTACAGATGTTTCTTGAGAAAACTCACAGCCTACTTGAACAAAATTCAAATTATCACATGTACAACCTCGTCTTCAGATAAAATTGAATATTGAGCTTTATTTATCATTAGGAACATGATTCTCATCAGAATCGATCTGAACAATATAAAAACATTTTTTTATATTGTCATATATATATATATATATATATATATATATATAATTAGGATTCATGACGGAGTAAATGTGAAAAAATTTCAGACAAAATGGAAAATTAGTTTTGACTAAATATTATTTCACCCCAAATAATGTCCATTGACCACCGAGTCGTAAGAGTTTACTTAGAATTAGGAGCCAGATTTTAGGGGGCACCTGAAGTGAGGCGTTGTGTAGCGATATGTTTGTTCACATTACATTTCTCCTGTTGGTCCAGTCAAGGACACAGGTAGCAGGGAGAGAAGTCTTAATACCAACAGTTAGAGGAAAAAGGGTCCAACATTTGGGGACCTTAACACTGAAGAGATCGGAGTTTGTCAGGTTTGTTGGGTGTATTTACGTAGGGGGGCATTATAGCAGAAAGTTCGTCGGAGCTCATTCTATGTAAGTACTTGTAAAACAAGCACAGGGATGCAACATTTCGGTAATGAGGCAGGGATTAAGCTTGATAGCCAGCGAGGGATATATTAGATTAGAAACTCTATTTGGACCCTGTATAAAAGGGAGATACTAGTGATTTGTGCACCAGCCTATATGTGACAACAATACCTCATTCATAGGCTGATGGTGGCTTTGAGAAAATGCAGGATACTCGCAGGTGTGATCTTTTCCTTACTTAGCAACATGTTCTATGTATTTATTCCAATGTATGCTTCTTGTCAATGTTAGGTCGAGAAGTTCAGATGTTTGACACTCAACTAAAATGCTACTAGCCATGGCAATCGGGTAGTGAAAAACTTTAAAAAATTGTTAAAGGAAAGGAGCTTTGTCTTAGATGCATTAAATGTTACCACCCATTTATGATCCTATTCAACTACAGACTGGAGGTCATTTTCTTAGGATTCATCTATTGCCTTAGATATATGCGCGTTTGACTAACCCACGTGTCAAGAATAGAGCGTGGTGTCATCAGCAAATACACCAATCTCAGACACAATTTTATGCGGGAGGATTTTAATATAAAGCAGGAACAATAAAGATCTAAGACTAGAAAAGTGGATACTAAATAAATATGGTCGAACGAATCGACCGAAATATCTTTGCCAGCTTTAATGATGGGTGTGTGTCCTTATTTTTACTAGAATGGCCCTTGTTTTTTTACTAGTCCATTAACTAATTTTCTATATAGTATCTATGATTACGCGTTCCTCAACGAACTAATGCTATAAATAATAATTTGCTGTATTTATTTAGGTATTTCATGAAACGGGCAAGAATAGGTTAATCTCGTAATTAATTCATTGTTGACATTCAAAATTCAGTTCATAATTTTGGAAGTAATAACATTAAGAGCCCAACGCGTTAATAGTTCAGGCAAAAATTCAATATCATACATTTTTTACAGACTTGAGTGATAATCTTTTTGGGAGGTGGGTGGAGGTGAAAGATGCATCGAAACAGAAAAAAAAATATTGCGAAACATCAGTACATTTAAGAGTACGTTTAAGAAATGAATTACAGACTGTCAACAAAACACTTTTAAAAACACAACTCAATCCTAGTACCAAGCATGAATGTTGTGTTCTTTAAATATTTAGTAAAAAAGTTCGAGGGTAAACAATCGTTAATTATTTCACATTGTTTATAATTATAGATTGCTGAAACATGTTCCACAATATCTACTTTTTACCAAACTTCGTTTAGTGTTCAATACTTTCGAACAATCCAACAGCTACAATGATAGGACCAATAATACTTTGTGCAATACTTTGTAATGATACCATACTCAAGACTCGAAAACATATGCGACCGGAGGAAGCATATCTTTGCTAGAAAAAATTATGAAAAAATAATATTTCTATATAATATTAAGGTTAATAAAATATAAGAATAATGCCAAAGTAAAGAGACACATTATTGTTAGTTATACAAGTAGAATATCTCAAAATATGACACAGCTTATTAATTTTTAAATGGAATTAAAACAGAATAAATACTGATAGTGGTCACGGTTACGTTTATTGCTACTGTTGTTGCTGTTGCCATCTCAGGAGACAATGGATTTCTGCGCCTCATAAGTCTGTTGAAAAATTGCAACGTCTGCTGTGACGATGCAGTTTCATCCTGGATCGACAGGCTCTATTGCAGTTGCCTCAGATGTTAGGTGGTGTCTGCTGCTGAAATCTCTGATGCAGCGATCTGTTTTGTGTGCTTATGTTCCCCATTACTTGCTGGTCTCACCTCTCCTCAGACATCAAGGACCATACGTTCACAGCACTTCTCATGCGGTTGCAGTCCTCCGCCACAAACAGGGAGACTGCTGGATCGATGCTACCTGCCCTGATGTCTGCCTTCTCTATATCCTTGTAATCTAGGATAATTATTTCTGCTGGACTGGTGCTGTGGGGAGATCGCCGAATAGAATGTCATTGGTGATCCTCCCATCGGCCATTCGTCTGGCATGGTCAAGACACTAGTGGACGTTGAGTTAGCAAACCGAACATGATTGAGGTGTTCGCCTGATCAAGTACGCTCTTATTTGAGACGCGGTCATGCTACGTGATTCCCGAGATTCCTATGAGGTTGCGAAGAAGGTGGGCGTCGAACCTGTTTTCTTGGCCAGAGTAAAT
>CAUVYP010000897.1:80000-87500 GCA_963556195.1 Sepiola atlantica | reverse complement strand
CATACAACCCACGCATATTCCGTCTTTTCTCCCTATCACATAGCCGCAACCATATAATATAAAATATGTATATATATATATATATATATATATAATATTTATAGGGACTTAACACTTTACTGCAGTTTCACTATAAATCCAATCGTCAGAAGTGCATCCCCATCCAACACGTCTGTATATATTTGAATGCGAACTTAAACTAGACAGAATCGAATTTCAACATTAAAAGAAAAAGGCGTTGAAAATGTTAAAGTATATCGCATGACATTACGTCACGGACTTATCTTCGCTTATGGCTCAAAAACATTCTCAAATTTCTGATTATATTTTAAATTAGCAAATATATGCTCCCTCCAGTCGCATTTTTCTAGGTTGGAATGATATCATGATGAACGAACTACATATACTGACCCTCAAAGGAGGAGGTAATAACGAACATATACTACACTCATCCTCAAAGGAGGAGGTAATGTCTTGTAGGATGGTATCATGACAACAGAACAGGTACTACAATACCGCTTTCCAAATAGAGGAGGTAATATCTGAGAAAATCTGACCATAATAACAGAAGGTAATGCCTGTGTGTATAGTATCATAGCAACAGAAAAGATACTACACTACCACCCCCCCCCCCAAAAAAAAAAGAAGGTAGTCCCTGGGAAGATGGTATAATGACAAAAGAACAGATACTACATTAAGCTTCCCTAACAGTAGGATGTAAGATCTGGGAGGATTTCCTCCATCCCCTTTAAAAGGAGGAGGTAATTCCGGGGAGGACGGTCTTATAACAACAGAACCGATACTACACTAACTTTTTTCCCATTAAAAAGTAATAATAGATTTATTCAGTTTTATTGGGAAAGGGAGTCATAAAAACAATTTTTTTCATAGTTATTTGGCCCTTTTCCCTAAGATCCCACTTCCCATTTTAATCTAATGAATTTCTGGAAATAAATGTATTTATGGAAACATGTTTTCAAAAATTTGGAGATATTTTAAGTAAGAGTAAATATGGTATTGTGGTGACTAAGATGATTCTAGTTAAGAGTAAGATAGACATTTTTATAATTTTTGACCAAGGATGACCAGCGACCTCCATTTCCCCATACTTTTGATGGCCTTGTGTCTAATATTTTCGTTATTTGACTTTTTATATTTTGTGTAAATAATAATTTAAAGTTTAGCATATTCTTTAACTATCGATGAAAATATTGCTTCAACAAATTAAAAAAAACAATAACAATTATACGGAGTCGTTAACGGAGAGAGAAAATAAGGAAAGAGAAAGAGAGAGATTAGTTTATTTTTTATAAGTAAAACTTATCTCGCAATTTTTTTTTTTTGACATTACTCAGATATATCTTCATTGCGTAAAATGTAACTCTCATTTTTTTTTTGTAAGTTTCACCTTGTTACGGTTTACAGTGAGATTAACCTCGCGTGTGACAACATTAAGAAATCAATTAATAAAAAAATAAATTACTATTCACCCGGGCAATACCGGGTAGCCCTACTAGTTTAAACTAATAAACTTTTTCAAACAGAAAACATTAACATTTTGGTAATTTCGAAACATCTTCAAATGTGACCGAAAGAAAAGAATGAAAGAAACAAATTTGTCATTTCACTGCCAATTCAACAAAATCGAGTCGGTCGATTTAAAGAAAGAGCGACCGACTTAATTTTTGTGAAACATTTGACCGACGTCAGAAAACGTTTTAACACAACTACTAAATATTTGTCAAGAAAAGAAAACAAAATTGCAAACAGGGCATTTATTATATGCAAATGAAAATCATTGAATATACAATAACAAATAATAGTTAATTAATGAATTAACAAAATCAATACGCAAATTAGTTAAACTTATAAATCCGATATCACACCTATATAGACAGTATATAAATCACATGGTGCGTATATAAAACAGGTTGAATTGATTAGGAACATTCCTTTTTTGACTTTACCGTTCGTGCGAGAAATCGGCCCAATTATCGCATTTATTCATGTAGATGTACGGATAAAGGGTACACCCCTTTAAATAATTATATTGTACTGAATCAAAAAGTGATTACTTGCAATGTTAACTGCCTGTAACCGCTTCAAAAAAACACCAGACATACAGTTGAATAAATTCGTTTTTCCATGTCATTTTTTTATAATTTAAAATGTTACCACCAAAAAGTTATACTCGCTTATGTTAAAAAATTATATGGCAATTTTGTGTTTATTAAGGCATATGAACATAATATCAATAGTTCTATCATATTTGAAATTGTTTATTAATTTTAATTAAATATTTAATAACAATATGGCAGGTAAGGCGCCAGATATATGTATAGATATGTATATATATACATATAAAAAAACACACGTATGCATATATATACACATATATGTATGCATATATATATATATACATATAAACATGCATATATACATGCACATATAAACATGCATATATCCCTGCACATATATATATATATATAAATATTAACATGCATATATATACATGCATATATATACATCCAAGTATATATACACACATATACAATCATACACGCACATATATACAAGCATATACGCATGCATGTATATATACACATATACACATGCATACATATATATATATATACAAATGCATATATATACACATATATATATACCCACATGCATATATATACACGTGCATATACATACAGTATATATAAATATATACACGTGCATATACATACACGTGCATATACATACATATATATATACACGTGCATACCCATACATGTATATATACACATACACACATGCATATACATACATGTATATACACATATACACGGGCATACACATACATGTATATATATATATACATATATATATATATACATATATACATACATATATATATACATAGATACTTACATATATACATACATATATATATATATATATACACATACATATATATATACATAGATACTTACATATATACATACATATATATATATATATATACACATACATATATACATACATATATATATATATATACACATACATATATACATACATATATATATATATATACACATACATATATACATACATATATATATATATATACACATACATATATACATACATATATATATATATACACACATATATATATATATACACATACATATATACATACATATATATATATACACATACATATATACATACATATATATATATACATATACATATATACATACATATATATATATACATATACATATATACATACATATATATATATACATATACATATATACATACATATATATATATACATATATACATACATATATATATATACATATATACATACATATATATATATACACATACATATATATATATACATATATACACATACATATATATATATACATATATACATACATATATATATATACACATACATATATATATATATATATACATACATATATATATATACACATACATATATATATATACACATACATATATATATATATATATATATACATACATATATATATATATACACATACATATATATATATACACATACATATATATATATACACATACATATATATATATATATATATATACATACATATATATATATATACACATACATATATATATACATATATACATACATATATATACATATACATACATATATACATACATTCATATATATACATACATATATACATACATATATTCATATATATACATACATATATACATACATACATACATATATATATATATATACATAGATATATACATTATATATATACATATATATACATATACATAGATATATACATACATTATATATATATACATATATATATACATATATACATAGATATATACATACATTATATACATACATATATATATATATACATAGATACATACATATATATATATACATAGATATATACATATATATATATATACATAGATATATACATATATATATATACATAGATATATACATATATATATACATAGATATATACATAGATATATACATAGATATATACATAGATATATACATACATATATATATACATAGATATATACATACATATATATATACATAGATATATACATACATATATATATACATACATTATATATATATACATACATTATATATATATATATATATACATTATATATATATACATATATATATACACACATATATACACACACATATATGTATATATACACACATATATACGTGCATATATATACACATATACACATATATATACCCATATCTAGCGATAGTACGTCACTTAGTTAATGCTAAACTTCTATCCGACCGCCAGTATGGGTTTAGACAAGCACGATCTACTGCAGACATCCTAACGGTCATCTCTGAACGCATGTATCATACTCTCGACAAGGCAGGTGAAGCTAGGGCAGTAGCGCTTGATATATCCAAGGCCTTTGACAAGGTATGGCATAAAGGGCTTCTCCTGAAAATACGCTCATACGGTATTACTGGGCAACTACTTAATATAATTAGATCCTTCCTAAACAAAAGAAAAATCCAGGTTGTCCTCGATGGCCGTTCATCTAAACAACATGACATAAATGCTGGTGTGCCCCAGGGATCTATTCTTGGACCTTTGTTGTTCCTGATCTATATAAACGATCTCCCTGATGACATAGTGTCTGAGATCGGTTTATTTGCTGACGACACCACGCTTTACTCTCGCCATGTTGGCAAAACGGACGCGATCATATCTGAGGCAATGGCTGCATCCTTAGAAAATGACCTCCAGGCTGTAGTGGATTGGGGCCATAAATGGTTGGTGACTTTTAATGCCGCAAAGACAAAGCTCCTTTCCTTCAACAACTACAAGAAGCCTCTCCAACCACCGATTGCCATGGCAAATAACACCCTGCCTGAGAGTTCATCATTCAAACTCCTTGGCCTAACCTTCACAGGTAACATGAATTGGAACACATACATTGAAGACATTGCCAAGGCTGCCGCAAAGAAGGTTGGCTCCCTCTACCGTGCTAGTGGACTCCTTACACCTGACATTATCCTGTATCTCTACAAAGCCACCATTCGCCCATGCATGGAGTATTGTTGCCACATCTGGGCTGGTGCATCATCTACTAGTCTCTCCCTCCTTGACAAAGTCCAAAAAAGAGTAGTCAACCTAATAGGTCCCTCACTGTCAGCTAAGCTCCAGCCCCTGTCCCATCGCCGCAATGTAGCATCCTTGTGTTTGTTTTACAAATACTTCAATGGATTATGCTCCGATGAGTGTGCTGCTCTGGTACCCCCTCGACGTAAATTCACTAGACTAACTCGACATTCTACTAAATCTCACTCATTCACTGTGGAGGTCCCCAGATGCCGGAGAGCATTCTACTCAAATAGCTTCTTTCCTCGTGCTGCTGGCCTCTGGAACTCCCTCCCTGCCCCCTGTTTCCCCGACAGTACTGACATGCAGAAATTTAAAACTAATGTAAACAGACACCTCGCTGCTCAGATCCCAATTTAAGCTGAACCACCAATCCTTCCCCCCCTTTTCCTTTTTTCTCAGTAGCCCCTTACGTTTACAGTGGCGTCCTGCCTTGTTTGGGGTGAACCATGTAAAAAAAAAAAAAAAAAAAAAAAAAAAATATACGTGCATATATATACACACATATACATACATATATATACACACATATACATGCATATATACACACACATATACATGCATATATACACACACATATACATGCATATATACACATATATATAGACATATACCCCCATATATATATACACATATACACCTATATATATACAAATATATATATATACGTACAAATATATACATATATATACACGTATATACTTATATATTTATACACACAAATATACACGCATATACATATATATATATACACACATATATATACACAAAGATATATATACACACATATACATATATATACACATGTATATACAGGGTGGTGCAAAAGACGCGCATTGGTTTGTTTAGGTGATAGAAACTACAACATTTCAAGTGGTTTACTACGCTTTACTGATACTGACATTTACTTGGTTATTTTGTTGCAGTAGGTTTTAAAAATAATATTCTTTAAATGACCATTATTTTCGGCCTCACAAAGACGGGCTCTAGTTAGGGCATTTTCCATTACAGTCCTTAGAATAACTGGCTCTATTTCTTGGATTTCATGTCTGATATTGTTTTTAAGCTCTTGAATCGTTGTAGGATTGTTCACATATACCCTTTCCTTAAGATAACCTGAAAGGGAAAGGTCAGCGGCTGTTAAATCCGGTGAACGTGAAGACCAGTTAAAATCAGAAAATCTGCTAATTAAGCGCTCGCCAAACAATCCCTTTAAGAGCGCCATACTTTGTCGGGCAGTGTGGGCAGTAGCTCCATCTTGTTGGAACCACATTTCCGGGTTGTCCTGAACAGCTGGCCTTAAAAAAAATTCAATCATTTTTTGATATCGCTGCGAAGTTATCGTCACCGCGACACCTTCTTCGTCTTCAAAGAAATATGGACCGATCACTCTTTCGGAGGTAATACCACACCATACGGTACATTTTAGTGGATGTAATTCACGCTGATGAACGGTTCTTGGATTTTCAATGGCCCATATTCTGCAGTTTTGCTTATTTACGAACCCGTTCAGATGAAAATGGGCTTCGTTGCTCATTATCAGCTTAGGGATGAACTCATATTTTCTCTAGCTAATTGCTGAATCTGTCGGTTGTAATGCCTGTACCAATTGAATTGTGTATGGAAACAGATGCAATTAACGACGAATTCTTTGAAGTGACCTTCTGGACATCCCAATCCAAGTGGTTCGTCTTCGAGTTGAGGTATCTGGATTTTCAGCAATGCTATCCTCAATGAGTGCTACATTTTCCGTTGTCCGTACTGAACGTTGTCTGCCAAATCGTGGAAGATCACTGACTGAACCCTGCTGCCGAAATCGGGCCACAAGACGATCAATTGTGGTCTGACTGGGAGATTGTCTGACATTATAATGCCGACGATAGGCTCTGTGGGTTAAGGTTATTGAACGATGGTTTCCGCAGTAAAGTTCAATAATTTTGGTTCGTTGTTCAGTGCGATATTATTCCCTGATAAATTATCCTTGTTTATATCTGTAATATTCTGAAAAATAACGAGAAAATTTGATTAAATGTAGAAAGTTGTTACTGATTAAAACTAATGCGTGACTTTTGCGCCACCCTGTATATATGCATATGTATATATGCAGGCATATATATATACAGGTATATATATATATATATATATATGTACATGCATATATATACACATGCATATGTATGCCTATATATACATGCATATATATACATGTATACATGCATATGTATATATATATACATGAACATATATACAAGCGTATATATACAAGCATATATACATA
>CAUVYP010000897.1:67500-72500 GCA_963556195.1 Sepiola atlantica | reverse complement strand
TAAACAATTTCACCATAGGTTTTATCTACTACAAGGTTACTTTTAGTTTTATATTTGATTATATATATATATATAAATATATATATATATATACACACCTCCATATATACGCTCACTCATATATATATATATATACACTCATATATATATATATACACTCATTTATATATGTATATATATACACTCATTCCTATATATATACACTCATTCATATATATATATATACATATACACTGATTCATATATATATATAATTATACATATACACTCATTCATATATATATAATTATGAGTATATGAAAGGATAAAAATAATCCGACAGTATGAAATTAAAAATGAAAAAGCGGAAGACCTTTTCGCTCAACGTTTCGCCCAAATTTCACATGGGCTTTGTCAAGAGCGGACGAAGAATACAAAAATGACAAAAGACGAGAAAGTCTGTAAATTATGGGGAATATATATAGTGGTTGGGTTCATGTTAAGATGAAGGGTATGCAAAAAAAAAAAAAAAAAAAAAAAATAGAAATAAATATATATATATATGCACATAAATGTGATCGAAACATATATATAACACATATACATACATATATATCAAATATACATAGAAGTAGCATTGGAAAAGAAGAGGAGAAAATAAAGAAAAAATGAAGAGTGGGTATATATATATATATATATATATACCCACTCTTCATGTATATATATATATATATATATATACTTATATACAGGACAGTTAATATTATGTTCAAATAACCATGGTTTATTTTATTACTTTTATTTTTATTTGTTCACATTTCCCTTAATTTAAAATTTCTGTGAGATATCTTTTTAACGGTCCGTTTCATTTGTCTAATGTCAAACGAGATATGTATGTCAATATCGTCTCCGCAACACTACAAAATTATCAGAAAAAGTTCACAAAGAGTAAAAAAAGTTATTGTATTAGAGTGTCTTGAAAACACCGAAACTACATCAGTTTCATTTTAGGATGAAAACAAACAACAAAAAAATTGAGAGCAAACACTCACACGTGTGGGATCTTACTAATCCACAATTTTGAAATGTTTCGTTCCTAGCTAGTATCTTCTAAAAAATTAGTGCGGACAATTTTAACATTTTTATTCGGTTATATTTCCTAAAATATTTAATATGTACTATAATTTATTCATAAAGTTCCAGCTTACTTGAAGATAATTTATTTTTTACTTAAGTTACATCAATGTTTATTTAGGTCGTTAGGGTTGTACACTCTCTTAAGCAGAGCATTATAGAGCTAGTCTCATAGTGTCAACCGCCCATTCAATCAACTATTAAACAAATTTCTTCTACATCGGTGTTTTTATGGAATGTATATATTATTTATTAATAAATCCTTTCCAACAATATTAAGATAAGCTTAACTACCCAGAATTCATTTTACTAATTAAAATGCGAAACTAAGGAAGGGGGGTTTCACTCATGGCGAAATATATCATCCAGTTAGCCAGACAACGGTTTTTAAAATACTGAAGGGGCATTAAATATTTATTTATTTATTTAATTTCTTAAAGTATTCTGAGGATTCAAAAGTAGTTATACGGGCATCTGCACCTAAAAATTAATCCTAACTACGTTTTAAATCCAATTCGTACTATCAAGTGAATTGATAGAACTCACGAATGTAAACATTAGGATCTCACTTCAATGCTTACACCTATTATTTAGTCGTGTTACTCCCACTGTTTATGTATCAATATGCCTATTAATATACATTCACAACTATGTTTAGTATCCATCAATAAATTCATACCACCCACACTTATATACCCACACACAACATAGATATATATATATATATATATATATATATATATATATATATATATATATATATATACATATACGCATACGCACACACACATAAATATTACTTCGGTATAACATGTACGATAAAAAACTAAGTATTTCTTTTTTATCTAAAAACTAAAATTAAGTGCAAATAAGTTGTTTAAGAATAATGTCAAATCCCATTTCACTCTAAACAATTAACGTGACTAAAATAGGAATTAGTTCATCCTTGTTTATTTTTCTACGATGAAGCTTGGTGTTTCCTTTTCTTCTATAACCTTAACTAAGTGAAAAAATAGGTTATTTAGGAATAATGCCAAATCCCATTCCATTCCAAATAATTAACGTGACTAAAATAGGAATTAATCAATCCTTATTTAATTTTCTACTGCCACACCACTATGGTTACAAGTATCTAAGGGGGATAATAAATATTTATTCATTTATTTTATTTTGTTTTTATATAAAATGTTTTTTTTAATATCTTCTTTTTCTATCATGAGGATTCAAAAGTAGTTAAAGGACAATCAATACCTAAATTTACTCGTGATTACATTTTAAAAGCAATTCGCATTACTGTGCGAATACCGACAGGCACTATTGTGCATATCAGTTCCCACTTTTTTGTATGAGTATATTTAATATTAGGTTGTGCGTACTCTTACACTTATCAACATGCCTACCTGCATACATAGACTAAGAGACCCGAACTAAAAAACAAACTACAAGCAACATCTACAAAAACTCCGCAAACCATCACTACCGAAATGGTTGTATTTCTACACACCACAAGCCTCTAAAAACATGTGTTAAATAATATGATACCAAAATAGTTTCCTATGATTTCCATTAAAGCAAGCTTACCATCAAAGTTCAGATACAATACGTTCGCATCTTTCTATTGCTTAAGGTTTCAATATAAGGGAATTGGAACTATCACGCTCAACATCCGAACCTCCCACACGCACATATATATGCATACACACACAATATATATGTACATATCAAAATACACATACATACACATGCACACACCATATATATATATATATATATACATATTATTTATTTATCTATTTATTTATTTATTCTATTTCTTCATTTATCTATTGAACATTTATTTGGCATAATATTTTAGATGATTCTTGTATTATTAGTTTATAGTCCTACCAAAGAGATATCCTACTCACAATTTACCATTTCTCCCTAATTAATACAGATGAAAAAATCAAAATGAAAAAAAATATTTCAATTATTAATTGATGCTTCATAATTTAGCCCTCTTACTATTTTTATTATAAGCACGATATAAGCTTAATTACTTCGGTCATTTAAGTTATAAGTGATGGGTTCTATAACATGTTTTATATTGAGGTATTAGTATTCAGTTATCTACTATTAGGTTTATGTTTTGTATTGTCAAGATATTCTTATATTATTAATATACCTTAATTACTTACCTATTCATGTTGATGAAATGGTTACCAGCACGGGTATTTGATATGGGTCTGTAACGGGATAGGATATATGCGGTTCTTTGTAGATAGTTCTGAATCCCGTCCTGTCTTTTATTTAATAAATTATCTTTAGACATAACTATATTGTAGGATTCCAGAATACAAATGTTGCACCTCTTAGATTTGTTAGGTCTATATTTCCCTGCTCTGCCTAGTATATACCGTTTTAGGCTGTATTGTATGTTTTTGCTATTTAGTTCTCTTACATGCTTAGCTAAAGTCGTAGGAAGCTTTTTTGAATTTGTATTAGGTTCTTTAAAAAAGTGTATATGGTTTCTATATCTGTCCTAAAAACTACAGTCCGTCGAACCGATGTATGTTTTAATTCAGCTTTTCTCTATAACGTTACACTTATACACTATATCTGAAGTAAAAAATGTTCTACTCTAAATGGCATTCGCTAATATTTCTACAATTACATCGGGAGCTATTATTCTGATTCTGAACTGTGCTGGTATCTAAGTTACTATTCTTTTTGATTTTTGTGTTATTTGAACTAACTATAGTTGATGTAAAGTTTATCGGTGTTGATAGAGATAGCTTAGCTGTATTTTTATTTATGACTTTGTCTAGTCTACTATCTCTAGCTAAATTTATCTCGATTACTTGGTAAAATTGTCTATGTATGTTGGTAAAAACATTTAAGCTATAAGGAAGGTTGAACCAGATTGAATTTCTACGTCTGTTTTCTTGCCAGTTGTATTTACTATATATATATACACTCATCCATATATATATATATATACATATACACTCATCGATATATATATATATACACTCATCCATATATATATATATATACACACTCATCCATATATATATATATACATATACACTCATCCATATATATATATATACACTCATCCATATATATATATATATATATATATACACACTCATCCATATATATATATATATATATACATATACACTCATCCATATATATATACATGTACACTCATCCATATATATTTACATGTACACTCATCCATATATATTTACATATATATATACACTCATCCATATATATTTACATATATATATACACTCATCCATATATATTTACATATATATATATACACTCATCCATATATATATACATATATATATATACACTCATCCATATATATATACATATATATATATACACTCATCCATATATATATACATATATATATATATACACTCATCCATATATATATACATATATATATATATACACTCATCCATATATATATACATATATATATATACACTCATCCATATATATATACATATATATATATACATATACACTCATCCATATATATATATACATATATATATACACACTCATCCATATATATATACATATATATATATACACACTCATCCATATATATATATACATATATATATATACACACTCATCCATATATATACATATATATATATACACACTCATCCATATATATACATATATATATATACACACTCATCCATATATATATATACATATATATATATACACACTCATCCATATATATATACATATATATATATACACACTCATCCATATATATATACATATATATATATATACACACTCATCCATATATATATACATATATATATATATATATATATACACACTCATCCATATATATATACATA
>CAUVYP010000897.1:30000-50000 GCA_963556195.1 Sepiola atlantica | reverse complement strand
GGAAATGAAACCACACGCAGTAAAACTCACTAACCTCTCTCTATATAAAACTTAATGTTAGTATGTATGTGTTTATGTGGGTGTATCTGTGTGTGTGATGTTTGTGTGTTCCCTATAGAAAGGAAAGTTAGATAATCAAAGTAACATCTAAATGTGTATTCTTATGTAACTTTTATCGGGGAAAACAATGAAAATGTTACCGAATCTCTACTTGCACCACTAATGGGAATATGAGGACATAACCTCGTTATAACTCCAAATATATCCTATTTGTATAACATTTTCTAGGGTAGACAATATAAGTTGTTTCAAATCTATAACTGCCTTCCTAACCTAAAGGGGTTATGGGGACAGGACCTCTTAAAACTTCAAATATATCGTATTTTGATAAAATTTATATCATGTGTATACAAATCTCCGGAGAAAACATTGTGATATGTTCCGAATATTCAAGTTTCCATATCTGTGATGTGTATTTACGTGATCTCCACCTCTAAGTTACCAATGGATACAGAACACTCTTAAAACTTCAAATACGTATATCATATTTTTCTTATGAGTATTATTTTAAAAGTCGACTTAACCAATGTCTGAATTGTTTAGTTGAAATGTATCAGACTTGCAATATCGAGTGTGCGGTTTTGATTCTTCCCCAAGCAGATTACAAAAAAATAAAAAATACATGAAATCAAAGAATATATTTTCATTTAATTTTTTAAAATATAATATAATGTAAGTAAAGAATTTCCGTACATTTAGTACGTAGCGTCTATTAGCCTGCCCCCCTCTCTCTCTCATATATATATATATATATATATATAGGGTACCACCGAGCCATCAGTGTGCATGTCTGCTCCTAAAAGCGGAGGCCTATGAGGTAGTGTACCTCTAATTTAACCGTATGCACGTGTACAATTTTCATGGGAACATAATGGATGTAGTTCTGCGTCTCTAGCTGACTTTTAAAGGAGCTAATGACTCTCTCTTAACATGTTACACAATGAAACTCATCTATTTATAAGCGTTAATGTAAGCGTATTGGTATATATCTGAATAGCTTAGTGAGTAAGATATCTAACTGACAACATCAATTAATTGTTACTGTTAAAGTAAACTATTTCATACGATACTTAATATAATTATATCCCACACTAACCCGGGCAACGCCGGCTAACCCTATATATATATATATATATATATATATATATATATATATATATATATATATATATATATATATTAGATGGACGAAGAGTGATAAACATGCACGAATGTCCACATTTATATCAAACTTCGATTGTTCAATGCAAGGTATATTCTGCAATAAAATTATGTTTATTATTCTTTCCTTAAGCCAAGGCATTTCAAAGATCGAGATCTTATCATCAGATCATATATACAGATAAATAAGTTTACAATAGAAAAGCCAAAATTCAACATTTGAAAAAATATTTAATATATATATATATATACATAGTATTTTTATCTTGTTC
Source organism: Sepiola atlantica (assembly GCA_963556195.1). Classification (NCBI taxonomy): domain Eukaryota; kingdom Metazoa; phylum Mollusca; class Cephalopoda; order Sepiida; family Sepiolidae; genus Sepiola; species Sepiola atlantica. Next base: position 48,507 of record CAUVYP010000897.1, on the reverse strand, counting down.
ATTACCACACCATTATCACAGAGGACAGATTCACGTCATTTTTTCCAACTTGGCGATTATATCCCGATTTACAGTCAATATTCATTATCAATTTCTTCATTGATATTTGTAATCTTATACATAGAATTATTGTCCCTTTAAATCTTTGTAAATAACATGTATGTATCCTATCTTTTTATATTTTTAATCATTCATCATCGGCTATGGTTATTAATCTAACTATTAATAAAATTACAGTATGTATATTTACTGACTGTCTTTGATTATTTTCGTCCGGTTATTTTCTATTTTCTTTATTTTTTTTGGTTATCATTTTCCTTCTGTCATTTTGTTATCTTTTTTTTCGCACGTGTTGTGTCGGTAAATATTTAGGTGACTTCCGTTTTGCCCATATCCCCGGCAGTATGCCGACTATTCTATCTTCTAGCCAATCAATAATTAATATTCTTAATCATTCAATATCTGCTATAATTATTATTCTAAATATTCCTAAATTAAGATATATATTTTTTCACTGATCATCTTTAATTATTTTTCACCCTTTTTTTCATTTGTTTTTCGTTAGGGTTTCAATTATTTTACTCCTATTTTCCCCTTTTGTTGTTATATTATACGCTTCTATCGGTGAGTTTAGATTACTTCCGTTTTGTCCGAATTACTGGAAGTAAGCCGACTCATCAATTTTCAAACCGAACTATATTTAATATTTTTAATCGTTTCCCATTTACTTTAATTATTAATCAAAAATAATTCTTAAAATCAAGACATATTTCTTTTAGCTTTATTTCTTGTTTCAATCCAGTTATTTTCTTTTTCTCGTTTTTTTCCTATATTATTTCTTTCCTTTTTTTATTCTATTATGCGTTTTCATCAGTAATTGTTAGTGACTCACATTTAGCCAGTATGACCGGAAGTATGCTGCATTTTATATATTTTAACCGATAAATATTTAATATTTCTAATCATTTCTCATCTAGTATAATTATTAATCTAAAAATAACTGGATTAAGATATATTCTTATTTTCTCCCAGTTATTTATTTATTCATTCATTCATTAATTCATTCATTTATTTGCTTATTTATATTATATGTTTATATTGGAAAGTTTAGGTGACTTTCACTTTCCCTTATTACCGGAAGTATATCCACTTATCTATTTTCTATCCGATTAGTAATCAAATACATTAACTATATCTTGAAGATAATGTTGTGTTAAAAGTATTTTTATAAAATATTTTAACATTCGATTAATTGGTTTTACAAAATTACACATATATATATATATATAATGTATACGTGTGTATGTGTTAATGCACATGTTGGCTACCTATACAATTCAAGTTTTTATGTAGATTCTCTAACTTAACAATTTATTTTCTGGGGAGGATAATAGATGTGACCCAGAATGGCTAAGTGCCCCTAAGATAGCAATAGGGGAACAAAACGTCTTTACAATTTCAAGTATATTCTATTTGATGAAATGCAAATCATATGTAGACAAATTCTCCAAGAAATACTATAAAAGTGGTCCCCAATCTCTACGTTATTTTTTCTGATTCTCTATGTAATTCCTTTATTGAGCTATAAGGTAGACTTCATTTTAAACTTCGAATGTGTATATCAGCGTTTGATGAAATTTAAACTATATTATAATATATTCACTCGGAGAAATTTTGAAAAATAGGCTTTGCACTCATTCTCTAAGAAATTGCAACTTAAAATAAGTATAGACCGAAATAAAGTTGTATTTTTTAAATTTCAATTACAATAATTAAAAAAATACCATACCAATAACACTACTTTATAATATATAGATCGTAACTCTGTGTGAAAAACCCACTTATACCACACATCTCTAAAGTAATCTTCCAATGAGCCGATATTCAATAATAGCAAGAAATATTATAACGAAACATTAGTAAGATCTGTATATAATAATTAAATTAATTGTGTTTTAAGTGCATCGGAAAGTAGTGCAGATGGAAAATCTGTAAATAAATACTATACCAAATTATATCATAATATGGTCATGAGAAACGCTAAACGAAAAAATTCTACTGATAATGTAATACACTTAATGTGAAACCAAAGCATGCATCAAATCAAGCAACACAAATGAATAAAAATAAAAACCTTATACATGATAGTAGTAATACGACGTAATCCAATATGGTTTAATCGACCATACTGCCAGCATATCTTAGACAATATTCTGAAAGAATTCTACCAAACAATATTAGATAATAGAAGATTATCAATAAAACACGGTAATATCATACTCAACATCAACCAACGTAGTTCCAACAATTACAGCATTCTAGTAATACCAAAATAAATCAGAAAATTGAAGTATCAAATAACTTTTAACCCCTTTATAAGGACCACAATATAATTGTAATTATCTTAATGAATGTTCATTAGGAATAAAATGTATAACCTCATAGTTTTAAAATGTAATTCTATAGAGGAATATTATGTTAGAGAATAGATAGGATTAACCGGAAGTGGTGTTAAAAATCACATAGCATCATGTAAAATAAGATCGAATGTATACCTAAACGATAAAACCAACATTATTAGCTAAATATGTTAGAGAACTCTAAAATAAGTACGTACCTACATAATTGAACTTGTTTATTATAGGTAGAGCAAATAAACATACCCCTAATACATTTAAAAAAATGTAACCTGTGTATATATTGAATCTTTCCATATAATAACGTCTAAGGTTAACTTCAAAATTGTATGCATAATTAAAAATTCGCACTTTGGGTCTAATTATGTATCTAAAATAATATTTTGAAAGTAAACTCGTGTCGTCTGTATTAAAAGTACTCATCTTTTTGGTGAATATAAATAGTAAAATATTAAAAAATTATCATCATTAATCATACAGTACAAAATATATAATTGTTATAATAATACTAAAAATAATATATACTTTAGTTTGAAATAAATATATAAGGTATAGATTAAAAAAACTGGCATAACATTGTTTGCATTGTGCTGTAGTTTTGGAGTATTCTAAGCATTTATATGGTGAATATGAAAATGTTAAGTTATTTTTGTATACTTTTCTCATTCCGTCTTCTTTTTTCCTTTCCCTTACTTAATATTTGATTATTTATTTGACATCTGTTTTTCTTTTCTTCTCAAATAGTATGAATTTCTACGATCAAATTTAGAATTGCAATGTTTAGGAAAACTATACATCGTTTTCTGCCTCTATAAGTGTTAAATACGGCGTCCATTCATGAAAGGAAGCATATTTATATCCCTAATTAATCTACATATAAAAACGTTTTAATAATGTGAGTTTTATTTTTATTTTTTCTGAAATTTTGGAAACGATTTTGGTCTTCTTTCTGAATAGTAACACTTACAGAAAATCCAAAATATATAACTACATTGCAGTTGTGTAAGTGATGAGGAAACGACCAGTCAAGAACTGGATGTTTCTTTTTGAATGTGTAATAACATAATTATTGACATCTATTTTTTGTTATATATATATATATATATATATATATATATATATATATATATATATATATATATATTTATTCCTAACGCTGTGTATCAAAACCTTTCTTAGTCCGTGAAGATTTTTAACATGTTCCATAATGATATTCCTCATTTTCGGTAGCGAATGCGATGCACATTGCGTTTTTCGTGGCTTTGAGTCTAGTTTGTGTCTGCTAATTTGTGGTACCAATCCCCTCTTAAAACATGGAATTCCTCCACAAGAGGACAATCCCCAGTTCGAGCGATATTCATCTGGCGTTTCTTGTGTAGAGATATATTAATGTGCAGAAGTTTACAATTTTAGCCTTTAGACTAAAATATAAAAATAACATTTGTAATATGAGATCAGAAAATTTCAAGCGAATAGCGCGATGGTGTTACTAAAAATATATTTCTAACAGATAGATGTTAAACGGCAAATCGCTTTAAAGAATCGAAACGAATTCGAATTATATAGAAACAACGAATTATATTTTATCAATAAACAATTATATAGATACTTTACTCTTTTTAAATACATTTGCGCTGAAGTATACTTTTACTGTTTCATTTAACGAAGAAAAAATATTTAAAGATTAACGTTTAAACATACACACACATGATTATATATATATATATATATATATATATATATATATATATATATACACACATATATATGTATCCGATCTTTGTTTCACAAACAAGCAAAGAAAATTTAAAAGAAGAATAGTTTTGGGAAATAAAGATATAGCTCTCTCTTTCATTTTGTGCATAGTATAAATGAGTATCACCATTTATCATTCGATTATGTCTACATTGTTTGAGCTAACACAAAGTTACAAAAAGTCTTACTCGCCGATTCAACATTGCTTTAAGGCATAAGTTCCGTCGACACAAAAGAACGTAGATCTATTTCCTCCCAAGAAGACGGCGATGTAATGACATGGGTAACGAACTGATTAATCATGATCCCACATCCGCCATCTTCCAATCGTTAAATAGAAACTTGCCAGACTAACCCGCAAGAAAAAAGAAAATATCATAATCTTTCAATAGAACAGAAGAAGTGCTCGGCTTCAGTCCTCATGGTTGAGTTCATGTATTCTTTTTTATTTACATATATTCTTTTTGCATTTAGTTAAAGGGTGAATTTCTTAGAAAAAAGAAAAATGTGCAAAAAGAAACGCAAAATATACAAATATTTTTCATAATCTCTCCGTTAAGTAATTAAACTCTTTTTCATCTTATTATTATCAATTCCATTATAGATTTTTCATAGTTACCCCGTATTATGGAGTGGCTTTTAGCAGTGTAGCCCCCAGCAAAAAAAAACACTAAACAAGTAGAAAACAGCAACAAAAAACACCAGCGAAATAAAGAAAACGACCTCCACCAAACAAAACAAAAAAAAACGACAAAATCCAAAGATAAACACCATTGCCAAACCAACAATGATAAAAGCCAACATAGTTAGTTGGTAGTTCATATATCAGTACAATTTTTATCAGAGTGCTCTTATAAAGAGAGTAGAAAGTGGACCCCAGCTTTACTTTCGGCAGCCTCGTAACTCTCGGTTCCCTTATTTTGTCCTCACATCCCACAAGCAATGTCTCTGAGAAAGGGGGAAGAATTGCTGTTTTTTTTTGGTCGGAATCAATCCATCTGTTATCGTTGGCTAGTTTTTGACCTTGAAGTAAATACTACTTCAAGGTCAAACACTAGCCAACGATAACAGATGGATTGATTCCGACCCCCAAAACAGCAATTCTTCCCCTTTTTAGCTCAATACATCTAGTGGTGTCATGCCTTGTCTGGAGCGATTTTCGTACAAAAACTATTAACATTTTTTGTACAGATACCTACTTCATGCAGATAAACAGCGAGAGGTACGGAGAAGAGAGCCGTCTGAACACTCCGTTGATAGAGATAAAATACACGTTTCGCCATCGGTGCTCTTGTACCACTACATTTATTTTCAAATGCTTCTACGATTTCGTCTCATCTTACATAGTCAAGATAACTCACATATTTTTAACTGCTACAAACATTTGCTCGTGTCTGACTTACCTTAAAACATCCAATATTCGCACTAGCACAAGTTTATGCAATATTATACGTTCCTATATATTCAGAATGTTTATTCAATTATTTTAGAAAATCCAAGAAAAAAAATCTTAAAATGTTAATTTTTTTAGTAATGTATCCCCACTTATCAAGGCCAAAAGCCAGCCTAGAACAAGAGTTAATGATAAGATGTATTATCAGTTAGATTGTATCATAAGAGGATGGAAAATGGTTAATGGAATCGAAAAATCTGATTTTAGGTAATCAGATTTTTCTATTCCATTCCACAAAAGATAGTTTGATTATTATTTATTAAAATTAGATTTGAAGACAACTATGTCGCAGTCTGTAGGGAAGCAGTTATGTGGTAATGCATCTAAAATATTGAAAGATCTTTGAAATATTTATAATTTTAAAACAAAAGTATTATTTCAAAAGTTCGTAAATATATCTGTTTGATTAAATTTCTGAGGAGTAATATATACATACACTCCTGATCAAAGGTTTAAGACCACTCGAAAATCTTTTAAAAGAAACCTTTTTTAAGGATAGATTTTAAACTCCTCCCACTTAAGGTTACCAATACTACAATCTAAAAGGTTATGGAAACTAAAAGCTATATTTCAAACATTTTATTCAGAAATTTACACTTAAAAAAAATGAGGCATTTTACACTTGATCAAAATTATAAGACCAGAAACAAAAAAAATATCTACAAAATTGCACGAAAAGTGTATAAAAACATTCAATAACCAAATTTAATAATGAGTTCTACCTCCACTGGTTTTTATGACTTCGAAAATTCTTTGGGGGCATGCAAGAAATAAGTGTTTCCATTAAGGTGCGGGTGATATTGCTCCAGCTTCTGAAGATGGCTTCACGAAGTTCATTTGCTGTTGAATATTGTTTTCCATTTCGATAAACATCTCTTGTCATCCAAACATAAATTGTTCACAAAGGATTACACATGAAAGCTGTAAACATCGGGCGATTCCTTTTTACGAGTTGTATCAATCTAATGGGCAGATCTCGTCAGGTCTTCTGTTGATCCCTACTTTGTCCCCAGGTTATGCAACGCTAACACTTTGTATGATATGAGAACCTAGACCCTATAACTACAATCACGGTTTGTCAGGGCATGAATTTGCAACTCGACACGCCGCCATTTTGAAACCTACAACTTGACAGATACAACTCTGTTCCCATATGTTACACATAACGTATTTCGTCACCGTGTCGGATCCTAGCAATCCAATTATTATAAAGAAATGGAAATTTCTTTGTATACCGCCTCGTTTATAAATGAATGGCAATTTCAACCGACATGATTTTATTTCTGAATAATTTATTAAAATTGAACAATGACAAGTATCATTTGGGCGTATCTTTTTCAATCAACTGCAACAAAGATCACACACTAAGAAACCACTTTTTCAGCACTTGGAAAACGAACAGAGAGACTTTTTATCTGTATAATAAGTTTAAGTTATTTTCCTCCTATTCTGTTGACCAGTATTGCTTTCTATCCAAAAGCTACATACTTGAAATCTACTTCGGAATAGATTTAAGCTAATTCTTGTTACGTGATTTCGGAAAGATGCGTCTGCTCCATTCGCTTATGCAAGAAGTTGGAGGTTTTGACTATCATACTCAGATCTACTACCACTGGCACCCACATACACCGAGAAGTTTTCTTCGTATGAAGCATACGTTAGTTGCACTAAAATTATTTCATATTTCGATCTTGCTATTTTGCGTTAACTGTTCTACATTTTCCATCTAAACACTTTCTTTTGGGCGTGTTTTAATTGCCTACTTTTAAGAATTTATTTTAGATTCACGCTTGACGTAATAACAGATTAGCATATATTTCCTATTTTTTTTCGTTAACAGCCACTTCCATTATTCGTATTTGTTTTATCTTCATCTACTTTGAAAACATTTCATTTTAAAGTTTTCGAATCATAGGAATTATGTAAACACAAAACCAAAAAGTATTCTTGGGTCAGGTCGAGCATATTTAGCTACTTATTCAACTTTATTGTTTTCCTCTTACAGTACCGATTTTCAGAGACTTACAAATACCGAGATGGAACGCATCACTTTATTTCTATTTTTAAATGGTAAATATTACATTCTCAGAATAGCCAAATCATTTTTTTCTGACATTAAGCGGCCTTCGCAATCAATAAAACTATTGCTTAACAATGTTCGCTTACATTTTTCAAACAAACATTAATTTGCATTTTTTAGATTGTTCGGACTACTATTCTCATCTTGGATGTTATTATCACAACGTCTCGGCCTAGGCAGCCTCCGAGATTATTCGTGTGCATTCTGGTGAACTGTGGAATCTATATGGAATTTGAACCGAAACAGGGGATAGATTGTTCTCATTCAATCAGCTATGACCAGATGGAAGTCTTAAATTATTTTAAATAATTAATATTAAGGCTGAATAACAGACGAACACAACATAATTAGTAACGTAATAAGTAAAACGTAATAAGGGCTAGGTAAATTGTCCAAAGATGTAGACATTTTAAAATATATACATTTGAATACATGTTTATATGTACACCATTTCAAACATCGGCAATGTTTTTATACTTAAACTTGATAAATTTATTTTGTGGACATGACTAAAGGTACACGATTAATAGTGAAAAATGGATATTAGAACCGTTATAAGCATAAATTCATGACAAATAAATATGTTGTTTTTTTCATGTTATATTCATAAATACTTATTTGATTAATGTCTTGTGAAGACTAATGATTGGATGTATAACCTAGGTTTCATAAGTTGATGAACTCTAACTAATCTACATACCATTTAAATCTTATTGTATTTTGAGGAGTTTGTCTGTACTACGAAAAAAGAAACATGCACCTGGATTAGAAAAAGGAATATAGCAGAGTATACATAATACAGGAAGTAGTTTTTATGGTGTGAATACTAGAGTTCGAAAGTCTAAAGAGTTTTATTTTATCTTTATAGTGTTTTCTAAAGGAAAGGAAATAGACATAAAAAACATTACCTAAATATTTGAAAAGTAATACATCCAATTTCTTTCAAATGCAAATTAGGCTTGATAAAGACGAATATTTCCAATCTAAAATTTGACCGTTAAATTTGATTTTAATTAATAGCAAGAATATTAGACAAATATCAAATCGCTATAACAAAATGATTGGGAGTCTGTTAGGGTAAAGAAATGCAACACTTTTCCTAATAATAATTTAACAATTTTAAAAATGGCGTTCATCACATTTTAGATTCGATTTCTACATTTTTGTAACTTAGTTACTATTTTTATAATCCGCAAATGAATAGACAAGTGGTATTCAGCAGTTGTTTACAGCGAATTATAAATAGGGGTTTTGTCCGTCAGTCACAATTTTTTAAACGTAATAAATAAATTGCGAACTAATAGAGTATACTGCATTTAACTAATCTAATATCTCAATCTAAATATGAATAAATGCGAATCTTACCTAATTATAGTAACATCAAAACCTTTCAGTCTTACTTAAATGTAATGATACAATATATATAGTATTCTCTAAACTCCTTCAAACAAAACGCCGTCTTCCACATTTGCATATTGATTTGATTTTTAAGTTTCTAATAACTTAATATTCTGTGATATACATTAATAATTGGTATTGCCAAATTTTATCATATATTTATAATATTTTCCTTGATAGTAATATTATAATTATTAATACAATTAATTAAAAATGACTTTTACAAAAAAAAAAAACTTTCACTTTCAAGGGAGATAATTGCATCAAAACTTCCGGCGATGCTGTTAAGAGAACATATACTATACTTTAATCGTAGCTAAAAGGTCAAAGAGCAATAAAAATATTATTTTTTGACTAGACACTTGTAAATAAATGAAACGCAATCGATATAATCGGGATTTCTAAGTGTAGTATCGGTTCTGTTGTCATAAGACCACACTCACAGGAATAAGCTTCTGTTTTTTAAGGGGTGATGGAGAAACTTCTATGTATAAGACCTTCTTTTATATTTAAAACTTTTCAAAAAAACTTTTTAAATAACGAAATAATAAAAATTATAAGCTTAACGGACGAAGGGCATTTCCGTTAGGCGTTCAAAAGTACGGATAATTTTAAGATCTCGCTTATTTCGTATGATTTTGGCATACATTTTGGATTAACTTTAATTATTAGTTTTACATTGTATTTTTATCCTGAAATAAAATTCTAATTTATTTTTTAAAGACTTGAAAATCGAACTTTAATGCAATGCCTTAACCGCTGGCGGCCATGTTGTAATTTCGTATTGTTCTCTTTCGCGTCTGATATCTATAAAAATGAAATACGTTTGACAATTTTCTTTATGAAAACATTGTGCTGTTAGCGTTAATTTTCACATCTATGAAAAGAAAATAGGTTTTACTTTATTTTATCTATAAATTATTGTGAGGTCTGTATTCGGGCGTTACATCCATCAATAAGGTACTTACTTTTATTTAATTTATAACAATATCATTTTTATTATTTTAATCGTCTGAAAAGATTTATTTTGCTTTAACTATGTATTGCATGGCGTTCTGTTACAATTATATAATACTCCAAGCCTAGCAAAATAGAGCGATCATATTTTCTTCTAGATTTCATGCAAAAATCATTATTTTTAATGTTTTTGCCAATAAAACCATATGGATATACATTCATAGTGTTTACCGTCATGCAAATACCAAGAAGCGTATTTTGCGAAAGAAATTTCAAATATATTTCTATCGACTCGCTATAAAGCGATAGAAACAAGGTAAAGATAGAAATTCGCATACCACGGTACTTTGCCAACACCAATCAAGTTGCGGGTATGAATAGGTGTTCACTAATGACGTTAGGAATCAGCATTCCAACTCGTTTCTGCGGTTATAACAGTAGTTTGCCTTTGTCTATTTTTCGGACTTATTATTGACTATTGAACCTCTGATGCATCGGCATATTATATTTTTCACAGAATATCAATTTAAATAAATGTTTCTATTATTTTATATTGGTCCTGAATTAGTAATCTATTCTGTTTCTTATAAACACTTATTTTATTTATACTTTCAAGCAACGCAAAGCTTGGATTTGTAATCTTCTGGAATAATTTATAAATATTAATTACAAATGTTAAGTAGTTAGCGTGATTCATGATTGTTTTAGTCATTATTCAGCTATTCGGTTTAATACATATATACATAATTATTTAATGGTATGATAATTTTATTGATTAAAATATAGTGAGATTCCAAAATTGGTCAAGAATCGATAGAACTGGATTACTGAACGTATATATTTTTCAAAGACTAAGATAAACACCCACTTATTTGTATGTATATTGAAATTGACAATATACATAATCAAAATGTACGCATATTTGTAGACCTGTGATGTAGTTTCAACACTGCAAAGTTGACAATTTTCTAGACTGATAATGACAGTCTAAAGTTTATATCATATATGTTTTCAGTGGTTGAGAAATCAAGCCTGTAATTCCTAAAGTCATCACTTAATACTAAAGCATATGTAGCCATGGAAAACAACAATGTTGCAGTCAGAGGGGTGGTTCACCCGCCAAGAGTTTAATGACTAAACTAATGTAAGACAGCAGACGCACAATGTGTAATGTAGTAGCAGCGAGTATAGACAACCCGTGTCTCACCTTGTTATAAGAGCATATAGATTGGAAACACAGTAGCAGGATAGATAATACATCGGGTTTTCAGTCATGCATGTTTATAGCAAGTATATAATAATCCCTTAGGCTTTTGGATTTTAATATTAATCTTAGTTTTATTGTTTATTAATTTCATTTCAGACGATTAAACATTTGTCTTCCAATACACTCCGTAGGCGGGGGGTGGTGGATGGCGAAGAGGTACTTCAAAACACGTCTGTTTTGTCGTGCAGAACCTATCAAAGAGACAAAGACTGATTAGTCTTGCCTTTACGCAGTGAAAGAATATACACAAGTAGCTAATGTATTTATTACAGCGTTGAAAGTGTTACACAAGTATGCACTAGTTCTTAGGCGGATATTCTAGCTAGTATATGCTTCCTACAATCAAAAATCGACTAAACAAATTTAGATAGAAAATAAGATAAATAAAAAAATTTAAAATTGTAAAAAGCGGCAAAAAACGTAAATATTTTAAATGAAAGTTTATCAATGCTTTCCTGATTTCAACTCCGATTCGTAGCTTAAATTTGTAATTGAAAGTCATTTTCATTCATCTGACATTTTTGCTGTACATAGTCATTAAAACGGAACGTCGTTGGTATCTTTTGTGCCATGGAACATCTAATTAGTAGACATCCTATTGGCAGACACTGCCGTCTGCTTCCTGTGACTTTGGAACGAAGAGGAAAATAGTCTAATTTGTGAGCAAAGGTCGTAGGAATCAAAATAAATTTGGTCAGAACGTGTGGAAGAGAAGAATAATTAGAACTCGCTGCCACGTATTACATTATTTCGTCAATCTTGCTTGAGATCAGCGGCGGTTCCTACAATAAAGCAACAATTCATTCAGAACAAACTTATCTGCGAGTCTTAAAAAGAAAACAAAGTTGGACTAAAAAAAGAAAACAAATTGAAAACCCAGAATAAGACTAACAAAATAAATACAAACATAAAAATAGAATAAAAAGCAAAATAATCAGAAAACAAACAAACATAAAAAGGAAACAAAATAAAATAACATAGAAAAGTCAATTTGTTAAAATACAAAAAAAGGAGAATTATGCAAACATTACAATCAAATAATTACAAATGTATTAGTGAGTAAAAGTGAAATTACCAGAAATTGATGTAAATGTTTAAAAAATACTGAAAAAAAGAACAATGAACAAAAATAAATATTCCAGACTAAAAAGTTAAACAACAAAAAAGAAACGAAAAGCCGAACAACAAGAAAAACACGAAAAGCCGACAACAAGAAAAATCCAAAAACCCGAACAACAAGAGAAACACGAAAAGCCGAAGAACAAGAAAAATACGAAAACCCGAACAACAAGAAAAACACGAAAAGCCGAAGAACAAGAAAAACACGAAAAGCCGAAGAACAAGAAAAACACGAAAAGCTGAACAACAAGGAAAAATGAAAAGCCGAAGAACAAGAACAAAACCCAAAAAGCTGAACAACAAGAAAAAAAATGAAAAGCCGAACAAAAACAAAAACGAACAACTGAAAAACAAGGAATAAAATGAAAAGCTGAACAACAAAAAAAAAACGAGAAGCTGAATAACAAGAAAAAAAAAACGAAAAGCTGAACAACAAGAAAAACCCCCGAAAAGCTGAACAACGAGAAAAAAATGAAAAGCCGAAGAACAAGAAAAACACCCGAAAAGCTGAACAACAAGAAAAACACCCGAAAAGCTGAACAACGAGAAAAAAATGAAAAGCTGAACAACAAGAAAAAAAACACGAAAAGCTAGACAACAAGAAAACCCCCCGAAAAGCTGAACAACAAGAAAAAAAAAACGAAAAGCTAAACAACAAGGAAAAACACCCCGAAAGGCTGAAAAAGAAAAAAAAAACGAAAAGCCGCCAACAAGAAAAACCCCCGAAAAGCTGAAGAACAAGAAAAAAAACGAAAAGCTGAAGAACAAGAAAAAAAACCCGAAAAGCTGGACAACAAAAAAAAAGAAATTAAAAGCTGAACAAGAAAAAAACCCGAAAAGCCGAAAAACAAGAACAAAAAATTAAAAGCTAGACAAGATAAATACGAAAAGCTGAACAAGAAAACACCGAAAAGCTGAACAACAAGAAAAAACACCGAAAAGCCGAACAACAAGAGAAAAAAACGAAAAGCCGAACAACAAGAAATAAAATGAAAAGCTGAACAACAAGAAAACACCGAAAAGCTTAACAACAAAAAAAGAAAAGCTGAACAACAAAAAACGAAAAGCTGAACAAGTAAAAAAAAACGAAAAGCTAAACATGAAAAATAACGAAAAGCTAAACAACAAGAAAAAAACGAAAAGCTGAACAACAAGAAAACCTCTTGAAAAGCTGAACACCAAGAAAAAACCCGAAAAGCTTAACAACAAGAATAAAAACCGAAAAGCTAAAAAAGAAAACAAAACGGAAAAGCTGAACAACAAGAAAAAAAGGGAAAAGCTGAACCACAAGAAAAAAACGAAAAGTTGAACAACAAGAAAAAACCGAAAAGCTGAACAACAAGAAAAAAACCGAAAAGCTAAACAAGAAAAAAACCGAAAAGCTGAACAACAAGAACACAAAAAAGCCGAACAACAAAAATGAAAAGCTGACAAATAAAAAAACAAACGAAAAGCTGAACAACAAGACAAAAGAGAAGGCAAACAACAAGAAAATATATAAGACATCAATGAAGCTGAACAACAAAAAAAGAAAAGAAGGCAAACAACAAAAAGCTGAACAAGAAAAAAAAACCGAACAAGAAAAAGGAATGAAAACCAAACAAGAAAAATATGCGAAACTCGAACAGAGAAAAAAAGCGAAACTCGAACAGAGAAAAAAAGCGAAACTCGAACAGAGAAAAAAAGCGAAACTCGAACAGAGAAAAAAAGCGAAACTCGAACAGAGAAAAAAAGAGAAACTCGAACACAGAAAAAAAGAGAGAAACTTGAACAGAGAAAAAAAGAGAGAAACTCAAACAATAAAATAACAAAAACTAAAACGGATAACAAAACGGATAGAGAAAAGCTAAACAACAAAAGAGGAGAGAAAAGCCAAACAACAAAAGAGGAGAGCAAAGCCAAACAACAAAAGAGGAGAGCAAAGCCAAAAAACAAAAGAGGAGAGCAAAGCCAAACTACAAAAGAGGAGAGCAAAGCCAAATAACAAAGAAGGAGAGCAAAGTCAAACAACAAAAGAGGAGAGCAAAACAAAACAACAAAAGAGGGGAGAAAAGCCAAACAACAAAAGAGGAGAGCAAAGCCAAACTACAAAAGAGGAGAGCAAAGCCAAACAACAAAGGAGGAGAGCAAAGCCAAACTACAAAAGAGGAGAGGAAAGCCAAACAACAAAGGAGGAGAGCAAAGCCAAACTACAAAAGAGGAGAGCAAAGCAAAACAACAAAAGAGGGGAGAAAAGCCAAACAACAAAGGAGGAGAGCAAAGCCAAACAACAAAGGAGGAGAGAAAAGCCAAACAACAAAAGAGGAGAGCAAAGCCAAACAACAAAAGAGGAGAGCAAAGCCAAAAAACAAAAGAGGAGAGCAAAGCCAAACTACAAAAGAGGAGAGCAAAGCCAAATAACAAAGAAGGAGAGCAAAGTCAAACAACAAAAGAGGAGAGCAAAGCAAAACAACAAAAGAGGGGAGAAAAGCCAAACAACAAAAGAGGAGAGCAAAGCCAAACTACAAAAGAGGAGAGCAAAGCCAAACAACAAAGGAGGAGAGCAAAGCCAAACTACAAAAGAGGAGAGGAAAGCCAAACAACAAAGGAGGAGAGCAAAGCCAAACTACAAAAGAGGAGAGCAAAGCCAAACAACAAAGGAGGAGAGCAAAGCCAAACAACAAAGGAGGAGAGAAAAGCCAAACAACAAAGGAGGAGAGCAAAGCCAAACAACAAAAGAGGAGAGCAAAGCCAAACAACAAAAGAGGGGAGCAAAGCCAAACTACAAAAGAGGAGAGCAAAGCCAAACAACAAAAGAGGAGAGCAAAGCCAAACAACAAAGGAGGAGAGCAAAGCCAAACAACAAAGGAGGAGAGCAAAGCCAAACTACAAAAGAGGAGAGCAAAGCCAAACAACAAAAGAGGGGAGAAAAGCCAAACAACAAAAGAGGAGAGCAAAGTCAAACAACAAAAGAGGAGAGCAAAGCCAAACAACAAAAGAGGGGAGAAAAGCCAAACAACAAAAGAGGAGAGCAAAGCCAAACTACAAAAGAGGAGAGCAAAGCCAAACAACAAAAGAGGAGAGCAAAGCCAAACTACAAAAGAGGAGAGCAAAACCAAACAACAAAGGAGGAGAGCAAAGCCAAACAACAAAGGAGGAGAGCAAAGCCAAACAACAAAAGAGGAGAGCAAAGCCAAACAACAAAAGAGAAGATCAAAGCCAAATAACAAAGAAGGAGAGCAAAGCCAAACAACAAAAGAGGAGAGAAAAGCCAAACAACAAAAGAGGAGAGAAAAGCCAAACAACAAAAGAGGAGAGAAAGCCAAACAACAAAAGAGGAGAGCAAACCCAAACAACAAAAGAGGAGAGCCAAGCCAAAAAACAAAGGAGGAGGGCAAAGCCAAACACCAAAGGATGAGAGCAAAGTCAGACAACAAAAGGGAGAGAGAAGTCAAACAACATCAAAAGGGAGAGAGAAGTCAGACAACATCAAAAGGGAGATATAAAAACATAGCAAAAAGATAAAAGCCAAGTAAGAAAAGAGAGATAAAAGGCCAACTGGTTCGAGGATCGACGGGAAGCCAGGGATGTCTAGTGCCTGTTGGACGACATCATTGAGAGCGCTGTGCCTTAGAAATCTGCCGGCGCTCTTTTAACATGAAAAGGGTGTAAATCCATATATGTCGACCGGCTGACTACAACGGCACCTGTGGGTTCTGCCAACTCTAGCATCTGTGCGCAGGGTTACGGTTAATCTCGGACAATCGTCATCAACTTGGTTCTGTACAGCGGATGATGGCAAAGCTGTTAGCCACATACCGCTGTGTGGCGAACTTGAAGCTTGAAGGCAAGCTAGACGGTGTTGGTCACTAGATGTTCTTAGAGATTCGACTCTAGTCTTCATGCTGATCATGTCCCAGCTCTTCTGTCTTCCTGTCTGCTTCGGAACGATGAGACCAGCCCTCATCCAGTCGGTGGAAAAGTCATGGATCAGTTGGCCGAGAGGAGATTTGAATGTTTAATGTAGAATGCTCTCAACCATATCCTGACTTGCGCAGATGGGGAAGGCGTAAATAAGTCGGAAATGCAACGTCGGTCGTTAATCTAAGAGATAGGAAGCGTGGCCTAGCTCCAACCTACGTCATCAGATATGATTATGCAGATGGCCGTTGCTCAGTCCCGAATTACGCAACCCAGCCTGCTCATGTCAACAGGAAACTGGTAACATGGCGCACTACGTAAATAAATATTTGTTTTATCCACCCTTACCAATTCGCCTCTTTCAACTTTTATCAGTAGACTTTTATTTATTTCATTCGCATTTTGTGAACTTATTCAGTTGACAGTGCGAATTTTGTGACGCCATCCACTGTGTAGTATGACAAGCTAGACACAGATAAGATTAACAGGTTTCAGAATATTATGGTCTAGACGACCATAATATTTTAAAACGTCGAGATGAGCCGTTGGATCAACGACCAAACGGGTCAATGCTCGTCTTATGCATAAAGTTGCAAACGTTACCATTTATCCTTCATGACGTCATTTATTTTCAAATCATTATGTATATTTTGTATAATCATTTGTATTCTATGCACTATTCTATCACTCCGTTTTCACTCTAGCTCCTTACTCTTACTTCCCATGTGTCCCTCTTCTACCACTACTACTCTTACTTTCTCTTTAATTCTGTCATGACATTATAAACGATCTATTTTCTCTTACACCGGTGTAATGGATAGCGTCATCATTTTGTGACGTCATCCAGTGTGCAGGACACACTTTATGACGGCTAGTGTGTACGAAGCCTTTTGAGTTCATCTGGTATTAACGGTTACAAACAAGAAACGTTGTCTTTTTGTGGCGTCATAAGTTTTGCATCGATACAAACAAAATAAGCAAGCAAGACCCATACATATGTATTGGTATACTTGATAAGTATTTATTATATCCCACCCTCACCTCTTTTCATTCTCTCTTCCCATCCTTCTCCTTCCTCTTCTCTTTTTTTTTAATCTTTTCTCCATTTTCCATCCTCTATTAATTATTTACGCCATTCGGCATCTCCTACTACTTATACCAATTATTGATCTCGTTCGCCTTTTGTGACACTATCCAGTTTGTATGCCACCTTTGTGACGTCAACCAGTGTACGTAGTGGAAACCAATCGATATGACAAGTAAGCAAACTCCAGTTTTAGAGTTATATAGATACGTATATAATATTTTATTAACAAGCAAAAGCTGTTCTTTTAATAAGACCCTGTTGTGAAATCTGCAGTTTTAAATATTACTAATTAATTCTGTTACGTGCTTACGCACGCGTGTTTCGTACTGAGGAGGTGTTTAGATATTTATACATTTTCTATAAATAAACTGTCTCAAGTGTTATACGTTCATACGATTCTCTTGTTTTTGCATTTATTGAAATATGCAGATGGCATTTATAATTATGCATGGGATATTATCGTAAGCACCTCTCAAGTGAATGGTATAGAAAAAGAAAGATTTTTAGAGTTATGTATGAATATTCTGTTTCGGTTTTGTTGTTCTGTTCTAGTTAGACTCAACAATTGTTCACTCTTACTACTGCTTTATATTCAACTGATTCTATATCTTCTAATATATGTGCTACTATAATACCCATTGTGTGTCTGTTTATGCAAGTTCTCTTTTACACCCGATAAAAGTGAAAATATTTAATGTCGTGTGGAATAGAATAAGAAATGTTGTGGATTCAACCAAACAGATAAAGACTCACCGCCCTTTCGCCATGTACCTCTTTTTATTAAGTCACTGCCAGAAAACGATTTCGTTTTTTTCTAAGCTACCTCGCTCCTATTATATCACACTAAGATGCATCCTTGCAAGAATATATAACAGTAGCTTATTAAAAAGGTTCAATAGTGTCTCCGAATTATGCAGCAGTTCTTGGACGGATAGTACAGCTACTATATATTTCCTACAATTTTAAATTACGTTTTAAAAATGTTATTTTAAGGCATGATATATAACATATTATTGAATTTGGAAATTAATCGTCTTCGTAGCAGCAAACAAATACACAACTTAATTATAATAG
>CAUVYP010000897.1:12500-25000 GCA_963556195.1 Sepiola atlantica | reverse complement strand
TCACCCAATAGAAGTTTTTAAATAATTGACATTTCGATAGATTGATACTTTTATATTTTTTGTATTAATGAATAACCGCTTCTTCAAGACTCAAAGGCCACTCGAGTATAAGGGTTAATAAGTTTGTCAAATTGACGGTGAGACAACAATTTTAGAGGATTGGAGACTATGGCTGAAACTGGGCAGAGTTTGATTATTCAAGAGGACGGCGTGACAAGAATTCGTTCACATTGGACTTGAAAATAGTATATGTTGTAGTTAGCTGAGACAGCCCAGTGGTATTGTGTTCCACAAACGCGTAGTTCTTGGGAAGAAAGTTTGCTCATGGAAGTTCCGTTTAGACTTAGGTAGAAAGAGGAAGAAAGGAAAATTATTCACAAGTTTTGTAGTTATACACATTTTATTATGATTTTTCTATCGAGATTGGAGCTCAGTCGAGCACCTACCATTAACATAATGATATCGTAGAGAAATATGAGCAAATGCCTCGTCTGTGAGAAAGAAGCCACATGGAAGAGAAGATGACATCCCCACTAGCTTTCGATCATACATAAAAATTAATTTTCATTGCTTACCTCTTCATTTCTAAATACTTCATCTTCAATCTGCTGTATAAATTTCTAATTAAAACCTGAAATTTCTCTTTATTTTGTAATCTATAGAACCGTATATATATACGCGTGAATTCTATTAAGATTCTAAGTATTAAGCTGAGTAAAAATATAAAAATAATCTCAACTTTTCTTATTTAAAGTTTAACAATTATTAATTGTTAACAGTTTTTTTTTATTGCTGTCTACTTATTTGCCTTTCTATTTAATTTTTTCAATATAGTTCACCCCAAACAAGGAAGCCCACCACTATATACGTAATAAGCTACTGAGAAAATAGGTGAGAGGTTTTTTTGGGGGGTCAACATAAATTAAGAGCTGTGCAGCAAGATGTCCGTTTACATTAGTTTTATATTTCTGCATGTCAGTACCGTCAGGAAAACAGAGAGCAGGGAAGGAGGTCAAGAGTCCAGCAGCACGAGGAAATAAGCTTTTAGAGTAGAAGGCCTCAGGGGACCTCCACAGTTTATGAATGGGATTTGGCAGATTGTCGAGTTTGTCTAGTGAATTTGCGTCGTAGGGGCACCAGAGCAGGAAGCTCATTGGAGCACAATCCATTGAAGTACTTGTAAAACAGGCACATGGAAGCAACATTGCGGCGGTGGGACAGGGGCTGGAGCTTGGTGGATAGTGAGGGACTTATTAAGTTGGCGACTCTTTTTTGGACCTTGTCTAAGAGTGAGAGGCTAGTGGATGATGCACCAGCTCAGATATGGAAACAATACGCCATGCATGGGCGGATAGTGGCTTTGTAGAGATATAGGATAATATCAGGTGTGACAAGTTTACTAGCACGGTAGAGGGAACCCACATTATTTCCAGCAGCCCTGACAATGTCTTCAATGTATTTGCTCCAATTCATGTTATCTGTGAAAGTTAGGCCAAGGAGTTTGAATGATGTAATCTCAGCTAGGGTGTTATTTGCGATGACAATCGGTGATTGAATATGTTTCTTGTAGTTATTGAAGGAAATTAACTTCGTCTTTGCGGCATTAAAAGTTACCATCCATTTTTCACCCCAATCCACTACAGACTGGATGTCATTTTCTAAGGATTCAGCCATTGCCTCAGATATGTGCGTGTCAGTTTGGCCCACATAACAGTAGAGCGTGGTGTTGTCAGCAAATATTCCTATCTCAGTCTCAATTAAATCAGGGAGGTAATTCATGAGAATCAGGAACAGTAGAGGTCTAATTATTGATCCCTGGAGTACACCAGCATTTATCTCATGTTGCTTAGATGAACGGCCATCGAGAACAATCTGGATCCTTTTTTTGTGAGGAAGAATTTAATTATATTAGATATTTGTCCAGTAATAGCATATGAGTGCAGTTTTAGGAGAAGCCCTTGATGCCAGACCTTGTCAAAGACCTTGAATATATCAAGTGCTATCGCTCTAGCTTCACCTGCCTTGCCCAGTGTATGATATATGCGTCAGAAATGACCGTTAGGATTTCTGCGGTAGATCGTGCTTGTCGAAATGCGTATTGATGATCAGTAAGAAGTGTAGCATTAACTAGGTGTCGGACTATCGCTAGATTGATTAATGATTCAAAGATTTTAGCAAAGATCTGGAGTAGACTGATTAAGCGGTAGTTTAGAGGATCAATTCTATCTCCAGAATTCTTGAATAATGGTACCATAGATGTAATTTTCCAGCAATCAAGGAAACAAGAGTAAGCAAGGCATTTGCTGTAAAGTTTTCAGAGTCTTTCTTCATTACTATTACTGATATGAGATCAGGCCCACAGACTTTAAAGGTGTCAAGGTTTTTTATGATGACTTTGACCAGGGATGGGGTGATGACCAGGCTCTCAAGTGTGGACTCAGTCCGCAATGGAAATTTAGGGAGGGGGGTTTCTGAGTCCAAAGTGGAGTTTTAGGCGAAACGCTTAGCAAGTACTTCAGCCTCATCAGTTGCCGTGCAAACAACATCGTTGTGATTTGATAGCGAGGGGAATTGTCGATTGTCCATCAGACTATTGTAGATTTTCTGGAAATCACGAATACCTAGTTTCTGTGACTAAATGCGATTTTTGGTTATCTCTGTATATCTTCTCCTTGCTTCATCTATCACTACTTTGCAATCATTTCTTGCCTCTATAAAATTCTCTCTATTCATAGTTGGCTTATGGCGGCTGAATTATCGGAATGCTTTCTGCTTTTCAACAATAGCAGCTGCACATTCTGAGGTGAACCATTGAGGAGAGTGGGGTTAGTCGAAGCATTTTCGTGTGGGAACATAAGCATCAATGCCAACTTTGACCCATTCGGTTAGCTCATTTGCACACTGATCAGCAGGGAGCGAGAAGGTTTCACCCCATGGGGCGTCGCTGATGTGATCCCTGAGGGATTCAAAATCAGCCTGTGTATAGTTTCTCATCGTTTTGAGCAACGGCTCATCAACTTTTGACAAGTTTTTAAGGTGATAAATATTATTACCACAACATGATCAGAGTTTGCGAGCGGGTTATGGGCATTCGCCATACAAGTCTCGGGCAGTAAGGTTAATAACAGGTCGAGAAGTGAAGCTTGCTGGTCCGCACGATCAGGAAGGCGGGTCGGAAAGTGACAGTCTGTGAGAGATCGTGAGCTGAGGTGGAATTAAACGTAGAGTTCACAGCTGCATCAGTAACGCTAGAAAATCCGAACCAGTCACAGTGGTGTGCATTAACATCCACACATACATGTATTTGGGCATTCGGGTCGAGTAAGAGTGCTCTATCCCAGGTTTCAGAGACAGAGTTAAGCAGGGTACAGTACAAGGTCGAAGGAGAACGATATAGGAAATATAAGTAACTAACTGTTATGTAAGGTCAATCTAAAGCACATGTAGGCTCAGTCATCTGATTCTAACTTATGTTCTCTTGTCAATGGGAGGGTGTTCCGAACATGAACTCCTAGCCCGTGCATATGTTTGTCAGAGTCCTTACGGTAGAGTGGAAGATAATCAGTCATATCAAAGAAGTGAGAGGAGATTGAGGATTGAAGGTTCGTTTCACTTAGTGCTAGGATATCCGGTGAGTTTATCAGGAGAAAAGTTTCAACGTCGTTAATGTTAGTTCTAAGTCACCGGATGTTTCTGGATGCGAGCCTCAAGGGAGGAGGCGAAGATGTATTTTGTTGTGTGTCTGCTTTAGCTTTGTTTTTTATTTTTTAATTCATGTTTGTTTTGAGATAGAATGCGGAGGGCAAAGTGGGTGCTTGTTTGGTGTCAATAAGCTCGCACAACAAGTCCATTTTTTGTGACTTGGGCCATAGGGGTTGTGGCCTCGGGAAAGCCTACTGGGAATAACTATAGGGTCCCTTTCCATGTGCGACATGGCACGTAAATTTACTAACAATATTATGCAACTGTTGACGGAGCAGCTGTTCTTAGCGCTATCTAACAGTTAGGGCTCCTAACTACCAGTCGGAAACACCAGCCAGACAAGCCGTCTAACCTGTACCCTCAACCTATCGGAACAAGAGTGACCCAGACTAGTCATGTTGGACTTTGTGACAAAAAACTTTCCCCAAGTTGCCCAGATAGAGAGAAAGAAAGACGGCATTCATTGCCTTAGTCAAGAAACAAGGTCAAGCTTTAGGTGTCTTTAGAGGCGTCCCAGTGCGTGTGCCTCTACACCTGGCTAATAGACAGAGTACGAAGACAGTGTTATATGCAGAGACCATCTACTCTTTAAGCAATTATAGGTTTGCAAACCGGATACTTTGTTCGAGATTCCAGCTCTAGGAAGGTTGTCCATCAAGACTACGGAGGCCTTGCTGCCAAGACGTAATTAGTTAGTAGCAAGGTTTTATTATCAGAGTTTTCCTTTTCTTAGATGGATGGCCTGACAAGGTCTACGTGCCCAACACTCCGTGAAGTTAGACACAAGGTTGAGTTTTAATATTGTATATTAAATGGGTACTCGTTATCTGGACAAAAATAAAAATGCACTGTGTCGAGAATGATGTCTCATCTGCTCAAGGAAAGAACAAATAATACATTTTCTATTAGTTATTCGCAAATAAAAATCAACTTCACTTACAAATTTCTGTGGGGAGAAGGTTCAGGTTTGCAATTCTTCTTCCCTCTTTTAACAAGACATGTTAACCCATTCGTCCAAGCAATATTTTTCTTACCCTTTATCCACCACTCCTACTTCAGTAGTCAGCAAAATATCACATTTGTCTATGGACTACTCTACTTAAATATTCCTAATTGTTTGTATTATACACACACACACATATATATATATAAGCAAGACAATGAAAAAAAGACTAAAAATATATAATACTACGACATTCCCAAACAATTATAAAATAGATCTACCTATATTTTCCGGTTTGTTTTAACTTAGACCCTTGTCCGAAAACCTGGAAAGACTGTTTATCTATGTATTTATTTAATTTTTAGAAACACGACATTTATTTCGATTTAAATAAACAAAACTAATAATATATGTAATAACATAATTAAATAACATTCTTTAATTCGAAATATTCGCAAAGCGTAATAGTATATCATTAAACTAACTAAAGGAATCATCCACACCATTTTTCTTACACTTTTGAAGTGAGGTAATAGAAGTCCTCACTTATTCGGAATATTTTCAGAATGACAAAAATAAATAAGTTGCGCAACATAGTTAATGTGTATTATTTATCAAGTTCAGTTTTTCTTTACATTTCGAATTGCTTCCACACCCAGCCTATTCTCCAGATCCGGGCCATCGACTTCTGTCAGTTTGTAGACCTTAAAATAATGCTTCAGAGAAATATATTAGGCTCCGATAAAGAAGTGTTATTGGAAACGTAGGGGTATTTGGAGGCTAAAGCAAATCGTTCTAAAAAATGTTAAAGCATTAGAATCAATGTATTACTTAGTAAGAATACTATGTTGATGAATAAAGTCCAGTACAGTTGTTTTATTCGCTAGGCTCGTGGTTGACATGTTATTATTCTCACAACGTCAGTGATCAGCTTGCGAAAAAACTAATTTGCATATTCAACAATACAACACTACTGCACTCCTTGCCCATTTTCATAAGCGCACATTGCAGTATCTTTTCTGATACTACGGTTTATTGTTCTCTTATCAGGCAGTGAAGGATAACAATGCTAAAATTGTGTTCGTTAATATTAATCTGTGAATCTTCCAATCTAGTAATAGAGATTCTATGAATAAAAAGAAAACCCGATTTTCGTTATTATTAAGTTTTATTTTAAACGATTCATATGTGTTAAGAAATACGATTTTTAATGAAGTTAAAGCATGTACAATTTTAACGGCAATGCATTTTTCCGTTTCATTATAGTACTAGTCTCAATAATGATTTAAACTCACACTATTTGAACAAAATGCAGCGATTAGCCAAAACTATAACAATTTAATCAATATTAGTCCATCAAAACTCGTCTAACAGAAATAGCGAAACCTGAACAGGCCCATATAAATATGTCTTATGAAATAAAATTTGTTTTTAAGATAGCCTTCTATCTATCTTTACCTCTCTAAATGACAAATAAAAAAAATATCCACCACGATTAAATATAAAAATATTAAAATCGATTGGAATAAAAAACATTGCCCGATATTTGTCATATATAATCGGCGAAACAGAATTAAGTACCTTGTATGAATAAGACTATTCCTCACAAATAAACGACAAAGTGACTGGCTATACTTTATATATTAGATATAGACCATGAAAAGGAATGTGATGGGTAAAATATTACAGTGCAAACAATGTAACACTTATTATTCATTGGTGTTGTTTTCTAAGTTATTCCGATGAAAACCGTTATATAGTTGATGGATCACTCTAGCGTCGGAATATCACAAAGATACCAAGGGGAAACATGTCCGCGGTTGCAAAAATAAGCTAATGGATATATGAATATTGCTTCAAGAATATTAAAGTGAAAATAAGATAAAGAGATCGACCAAGCGATACGACTTTATGTAAGACTCGGTCATGGAATCTGGAAAGACAATCAAGTATAGTTTGACATAGAATCGGACGTTTTGTGTCAGATAAACGCAGTGTTTCAAATAGAAGTGTCTAAACGTTAGAGAATAAAAGTAAGCTTAAATATACGAAGCCGTGATTGGTAGAACAGAATCAGGTGATATAGAGAGAGTGTATTATTCAAAGAGTTAAGTTATAGTTAGCGATCTAAGAATCTAGCACAGAGTTTGACACGGGTTAGATTGTAGCAGTCCTGTTAATGGACAAGTTAGGGGTCGGAGGGAAATGAACCGAACAAAGTTACGCAAATCACGTGATCTCCAGGCAGGGCACTCTTCGTTTTCCTCGCCCTTATCCGGCGAGACATGAACGTGCTGCCCCAAGGCTGGGGACAACGTGCGTTGGGCAACTGATGAAGTGTAATCGATTTATCTCAATTCTCTTTCACACAAGGCTATCTACTGCACTTTAAATAAACATTTTTTATAAACTAACCAACGTGTTCTTGTACCTATCTTTATTTTAAGCACGTATTCCCCTCTGGAGACGATAGTGGAATGGCTGCCTCAGTCACGAAAGAATTGCTGTAGT
Organism: Sepiola atlantica; assembly: GCA_963556195.1. NCBI lineage: Eukaryota > Metazoa > Mollusca > Cephalopoda > Sepiida > Sepiolidae > Sepiola > Sepiola atlantica. The sequence continues at coordinate 17,844 of CAUVYP010000897.1, read as the reverse complement.
TGAACGTGGAAGACACGAGATATGTGTTTGAGCTTCCGCGTATGTTTTTATTGGTTGTGACTTGTGAGACATTAGACGCCCCACGAAAGGAGAGTAATGTAACACGTAGGGCACTAATATCTGATAATAATCGCTGTTATCGATTTAATAACTTATCAATGGGAAAAGTATGAAACTTAACACATTTATTAAACAAATTTACGGACTGGATAGTGACTTCAGAGCGGCTCTAAGCGATATGATTGTTTAGTGTTCTACTAGACGCTTTGTTGTCATCTGTCATGGCCGACCCCATCTCCAAATACACATTACTTTGCCCTGTCATGGATGCACAGTGAATAACTCCATCTTTCATATGATATAAGGCTGATGCCTAAACAGACACTCTTCCCTAATTATGAAATTGAAAGAGTACGGCTAATTAAGACATGTATTGCACAACCAACCAACCGGTAATTGTGTGTGAAATAGAATTAATTAGATAACACTACTTTACGTCTTTTGTAATTATCAATTAACCCCAGAAAGTTTTCCATATACAAGGAATGAAACTGTATCGGATCTTATGTGGTTAATTACACACTAATAATGTTGGGATAGTTTTAAATTCACGATCTCCCCAAAACTATATGAAAAAAATGTTTTATATACAGACTACATCTCCTGGTTCGTCCATAACTCGTACACCCCTGCAACAGTTGCTCACGTTTCGTTTCGTGTCCACCTTCGATTAATTCAGAACAAAACACACAGTAGTTTATTCTGATAGATTGAATGCCTACTGGGCATATCCTCAGGTGTCTCTGGTCTCTTTTTATAGGAGTTTGTCAGGACAACTTGATTTGGTTTGTTTCGTTGTTTTGTTTTACGTAATATAAACACTTTTCGAGTTATTTAATGCCGAATCCTCTTATTTTGGTAACAGTTTGTATGCTTCAAGCTTTTTTATATCTTCAAATATTTATTCATGGTGTTTGGTTTAGTTGTTTCGCTTTTACGGCACATCAGCTCTCCTCGGGTTATTTAATGCTGAATCCGGTTATTTTCGTAAAAAAATTTATGTTTCAAGTTTTTTATATCTTCAAATATGTATTCATGGTGTTTAGTTTGGTTGTTTTGTAGAGGAAAATTGTTGTTTTTGTTTTTAGCTTTGCAGACAATTATTGAGTTTTGCAAAGGAAAAGAAAAAAATAGACTAACATCAATGTTAGATCCATTTTAAGTCAGAAAGTCGGTATTTTCAGACAGTCTGATCTAGTAGCACACGATTAGGACAACTTGACATGAGGATATTTTACCCTACAAGTAGACCTGACCAAATAATCACAATAACATAGTATGCGTAGTTCAATTATTTCCTACTCGGATAGTCTAGATACTGGCTCATAAGAGGAATGGTGCACCTACTCCTCGTGATGTTACCTCATATAACAGCACTAAACTGGATATTCCACCAGACCAGATTAATTATTGTCCTATAATCTGACAAGACAAAGAAAAACACAATAAGTATTAATTATAACATAGTTAAATGGCCAATTAGAGAGAGGAAATGCATGTTCTTTACTACTTAACTAACTCGATGGTTGAGAGGTATAAAGTAACTTTAATTGAACAATCGGATATCGGTGTATCTCATAGAGAAATCAAGTGTTCCCCCCATAAACGGACCCCCTTTGATATCTAAAATCTAATTTAATAATGATGAAAAAAAGGATTTATTTGAGTCAGGAACCCGTTAATACAAGTAACAGAAACCAGAAATATTTTATATAATATATATATATATATATATATATATATATATGAGAGAGAGACAGACAGAGACACAGAGACAGAGTGAGAAAGAGAAAGACACACATGAAGTTATTAACCAAGGTAAGAGAGAGAGAGAGAGTATAGAGATAGACAGACATTGGCCTACTTTACGCTGAGGCTATGACATTGTTCGCCCACCGATTTTTGCGTCTACTCGTCTCGATATCTAGCAGGTAAAAGATCACAATACCTTTGTCTTCGCATTCTCGATTTCCGTTGATTTGCTGATGTCATCTGTCAATCATTCCTAGTTTGTCTAATCAATATTATCTCCATTCTCGAACGAGGGCTTTCATTATCTAACAATAGTAAATCATGTTCAATTGATGGTATGAAATGAATTGTTTACAATAGAATAGTGTTTCAACACTAAATAACAATACCATCGAACTATTACGAAAATAATAATAAAGCCACCAGAAGCCCGGTAAACACGTGAACCGAAGTAAAACCATGAGGACACATAACAGAAAATAATAAGCAAAAGAAGCTTACCATTTTCCATCGTCTATATGAAGGAGGAATCATACTATCTGTTTTTGCGTCAAGGTGAACCGAGAATCTTAGTTAGATTTCTAAACTAACCTGGTGTCTGAACAGAGGAAAGTAGGGCAGGGTTTTGCCCCAGCCATAAAGGTCAGTCTAAATTGGTTGTCTCGTACGGCAAACACGATGTCAGACAGCATAAAGGTGAGAGATTGCTTTCCGGGTATGTTGAAACAAAAATCAGTTAATTTCCGAATTGATAGTATATTAGTGGAAGTCGTTTTGCTGACAGTGGCGTCGTTTCACTAATTTGATTACAGAGAAAACCGAATTCTACACCACATACGCATATAAGGTTTAATACTTAAATAACCTTCGAGTTTACCAGACGTAGACACTTAAATAGTTGTACGTAGCATTGAATTTTTACTCTTCAATAATATCGAAAGATGAAGTTAAAATCCAAAAGATAATGTATCTTTATTAGTTTGTCTAGATCGCGCTGGAGTCCCTTAGAGCTTTATTTTAATGATTTATCATTATGTACTCTTTATTTTATCAATCCCAGAATTCCAAACGATATTAATACTAAATCTACTGTAATTATATTTAATCATTGTTCACTATAAATGTGTATTCTTATTATTACTACTAATAGTAGAAATACTAGTGTTATAATCTTGACCAATTTATGACATGCATGGTTTGCCTTAATGTTTTAAGAAACATTTTCAGAGTTTTAATATTTAAAACGTATTATCCAGTTTATTAGTAATATAAAATATTAGTACTATTAGGATTTTGAATCTCTTATAAAACACACAAAATGCTAAGAAAGCTTCATTCCACATCTGGTCGACTTATTCCCTCAAATCGGTATTATTAGTAGTTAGCAGGAGGAGTAATATTATAATTGTAACACTCTCGTAATCATTGATTTATTTCGTATGAATCAGATAATTCTAGTGTTGTCATTGGTTTCCCCGATATTTTTCTAGTTGGAATTATTTCTCGAAAGACATCGGATATTTACGGGAAGGACAACGTGAAGGTGGCTAAAATCACTAAGTTAAAGTTGTACTGTGGAACCGACTGAATTCGAACTTAGAAAACCCAGGTCGTCCGTCCCTGTCGTTATCGACTTAACCACTGTCATCTCCTTACACTCTCGTGACACAATAGTATTTCAAGTTGGGTACATTTTTGCCGAGTAGTTTGAGTCAACAAGTGACCCACAAATCTAGGCATGATAGTATATAGTGCGCGATCTGCCCTAAACCATTTCACTATAGCGCACAATGCCTGTTTGAATTAAGATTAATGATCGTAGATTTTTAAGCTGTTTTAAAATATAAAGTTATTAATTAAGTTGAATTTTGTATATAAATCAGGAAATATAACTACCACTCTTTCAAAATAATAAACAATATAAAATGAACGTTACAACGAAATCGTTATGTATAAATAAATGCTCATTTTTTTTATTTATTCAATTATTACACTTGTATCACTATACTTCGCATTTCGATCACGTGCCTCTGGTAGATCACGAGATATATTGTCGTAGTTCGCATTTGGCCGTGTAAACCCGCGCAATAATGACCTAGAAGATATTGCCAAGGCTGCTGCAAGGAAAGTTGGACATCCTCTACCGTGGTAGAAAACTTCTCACAGTTGCCAGTATTCTATATCTCTACAAAGCCATCATCCGCCCATGCATGGAGTATTGTCGTCACATCTGGGCTGGTGGACTATCCACTAGTCTATCCCTTTTAGACGCCCCCCCCTAAAAAAAAAGAGTCGCTAATCTAAAAGGTCCCCAATTATGAACCAAGTTCTACCACTTATCTCATCGCTGTAATATTGCATTCCTGTGCTTGTTTTACAAGTACTTCAACAGAATGTGCTCTGGTGCCCCCTCAACGTAAATACACCCAACGAACTCGTCAATCAGTTACATCCCATCCATTCACTGTGGAGTTCCTCGGATTCCAGATGAATTTCTACTCTAATGGCTTCTTTTCTCGAGCTGCCAGCCTTTGGAACTACCTCCCTGCTCCCCGTTTCCATGACTCTACCGACACGCAGGAATTTAATTGTAATGTTAACCAATATTTCGCTGCACAACTCCTCACTTAGGGTGCCCCCTTTAATTTCTGGGCCCTAATCACCAGTAGCCCCTTACGTCTCAGTAACAATGGGCCTTGTAAGAGATAAATTCAAGTTTTTAAAATGGGTCATATTCCGCCGGTACATCACGCGCTATAGTGACGTAGGGCGTATTCGACCGGTAGACCTCGCGCTAGACTTGCGTAAGTTACATTTGGCCGGTACATCTCGCGCTACAGATGCAGTGTTTTACCTATATAAACCTGATTTTGGGTATTGGTATAAAAATGGTCGGTGTGTATTCTACATTTCTGTAGTCGTGTGCAGATCAGCCTATTATTTCCCAACTTCACGCTTATCATTATCAGTTCATACTTTTTTTTTTTACACCGTTAAATTGGCAGTATGCAAATATTTACGCTCGTGGGGCTCTAACAACGCGAGAGCCGGGACTAGTGTGCTATCACTATTTGAACGCCTTTGAGTACGGACAGAAAAAGTCTATCAAAATAACAGTGAATACACAAAAGAAGTATAACCTCGGGAAAGAGGAGACAACAGACGATTTTCTTTCCTTTTAATGTTGGATGAAATAGATTTTATGGTAGGTAAACGAAAAGAAGCAAAAATGGGAAATAAATATTGATGAAGGCGGTCGCTGATTGAAAAGCCAAAACGAAAACGCCTTATTTTTGTGCGAGTATATATATTCACACACATACGTACGTTGTGGTGTTCGCATATACATGTGTGTACATATGTTCGTTTATATGCCGGTATTTTGTTTGGTCTATGTAAATGTTACATATCTATATATGCGATGTATGTGTATATACACATAAACAAGTTTATGAGTATGTGCGTATATACATAGATGCGTGTGCGCATATATATATATATATATATATATATATATATAGGTTCGTCTATG
>CAUVYP010000896.1:40000-42746 GCA_963556195.1 Sepiola atlantica | reverse complement strand
TGGGAGTAAGATAAAAACTGGCCTTGTGCCTAACTCCTGGAGAGGAGTAAATCAATACTCTTTGGACTTTTATCTACGAGCAAAATGTAATGTCTGTACTGAATCTGCACTTAGTTTTTATGTTCTCTGTCAGTGAAGAAGAGATCCTTTTAGACCGAGGCAATTGAAATGTTTGTTCCAATTCAGAATGCCATTTTGGGGAGCTAGATTCTCTCCACGTTAAATATTGACATTATGCCTTACTTTGCTCTCGTGGGAGGAAGTAAATAGGAACAGCAACAACAACAAATTTATTTTAAAAAATAATAAACGCATGTATTTAATTATTAACAGATTAGAAAATATTAATTCATTAGAAACTTAAAAATAAATAAATATACAAATAAGAGGCTGAGAGGATGATATCATGATAAACGAACTACATACACTGACTCCTGTTAAAGGAGGGGTTAATCCCTGGGAGGATGATATTATGACAACAGAATCGATAGTACACTAACTACCCTCACATACAAAACTGGTAATCCTGAGTAAATAGTATTGCGAGGAACGAATGTATACTGTACGCCCCCCCCCCCGAAGAGGAGGTAATGCCTGGGAGAAATGTATCATGACGAATGAAAATATACTACAGAGAATTAAAGAAGCATAAACCGTTTTAATGTCAATATAGTTAGAATAGGTGGAAGAACTTTTGCATTTATTTAGATGACATTAAAAACCATGGCAAGTTTCATTGTCTACGTGAAACGCCTAAATGAAAATTGGTGGTAAAATATAGTCGCCATCTTTATAAACAAAGATTAATATGCTGGCTAAGGAAGAACGATAAGTTTCATAATTTTCTAGTTAAAAAAGATATGTTCATTATAAACTTGGGTTATCGTTTTTCTTTAGCTAGTATTATGGTGAACAAACATATACTACACTGACACCCTCCACTGACAGAAAATGATATCATAATGACGAACACTACTGGACGGTCTTATGAGAACAGAACAGAACAGATATTACACTACACCCTCCCCCCTTAAAAGATATTTTGACTAACTCGAGTCTTGGACTTTTTTTCACTTTGGGAGGATCCCTCCCCCTCCCTACACACCATTAGAAATAGAGGAGGTAATTCATGGGAGGGCAGTCTTATAACAACAGATATTACCCAGGTTAGAGTGTTGGATAGCATCATATGAAACATTATTCTGTCACCTCGATATCTTAACCACTGTGTAACATGTTTGAAAATTGTCATTAGCTGACGTAAGGCGCAGCCAGAGACGCAAACATACTTCTATTATGTTCACATGCAAATTGTGCATGTAAATACAATTATATTGAAAGTACACTTCCTATTATGTCTTCGTTCTTAGTGTCAGACATGCACAGACAGAGAGGTTTCCTCCTTGATATATATATATATATATATATATATATATATATATATATATAATTTCATTTGAATCAAAGGGAAAACAGTTTTCAGTGGAGGAGGTGTGCCCCCGGGAACCATCTTAATATTATCAAAATCTGCTGAAATTTTGAGAATAGACGTCATTTTTGGTCCTTTACCTATCGATTAAATTTAATTTGAATCAAAAGGAACACAGTTTCACTGAGAGGTCCGTAGTCTACATGCCAATTTTCAAGCAAACCTGTCCAGCTGTTTGGGTGAACATAAGACAAAGATCAGGCGGACGCAGACATAATTACTATTATCTATCTCTCTCTCTCTCTGTATATATATATATATATATATATATATATATATATATATTATTTAGGAAGCATTCTTTGATTTATACATATATTATAAAATATAACAGAACTGCACTGCTTGGTTATACATTTTTTTCAAGTTTTCTAATGATCTTTTTCATGTGTTAAAATCAAAATAATTAATATATTTCCAGCTGAACTTGAAGCATCATCGACAATAGAAAAGTTAACATCAGGTATGTGATGTGATAGCAATGATGTGTCTACAAGCTTTTTCTTTTTCTTCACGAAAGGCTTTAAGCTGGCAGTTATCAAGTGAAATTGTTTCATACTTCTTTCTATTTTTCAATAGATCCGTCATAGAGGTGAGTATGTCAGACCAATGGTAAATTAAACGTCTGCAGGACCCGCGGGACAGTTATAAAAATGATGGGGGGGGGCTCTCCTAAAACGTGGGGGGGGCGGTTAAACACATGCACATATAACTTCATTATTGATTACCGAAAAGTGTGGGGGGGCAAGATAAAAGGGGGGGGTGAGCCCCCCCCCCCCCCCTGCCTACCGGTGCCGCCGTCCATGTGTAGTAGTTCAATAATCGACGAAAATGTCGCAATTGACGTAGTGAAGTTGGAGGCTATAGATCGATCAGAAATTTGACTTTTTCAGAAAACAGTTGCAATACCTTCCGAGTTTATTACACGTCACAAGAAGACAAGACTTGTGGCACCAAAATTACATTTAACAGGGTTTATCCCAACATAACAACGCTACAAACGTTCGAGAATTATGCGGAGATGTTTTAAATGTTTCTCCTGTGAAAAGTTAGCTATAAGAATGTCGTCTATATAGTTATACACGAAGTCTAAGTAACGGACCACTTCGTCCATAAAACGTTGAAAAGTGCTAGCTGCATTACGTAAGCCGAATGGCATAGTCAAAAATTCAAAAGCGCCGAAAGGAGTAGACAACGGTCTTAGGAATATATTTTTATTTGACGACGTGAGAAAATCAAATCTATGAAAGTTTAACA
>CAUVYP010000896.1:35000-37500 GCA_963556195.1 Sepiola atlantica | reverse complement strand
CCCCCAATCTCCTTGACACAGCTATACCTTAGCTCATACAAGGAATGGTGCACCTTTTCCAAGTAATGTTACCTCAAATAACAACACTTAGTTGGATACTCTACCAGACCAAAAGAAAGATATACTATTACATAATCAACTGGTCAATTGGTGAAAAGAAATTAATATTCCTAACTTCTTTAGTAACTAAACGTTTGAGAGATAAAAGAGAACTTTTACAGAATATTCGAATATCTATGTATCTCATATAGAGATCAAGTGTTAGCTCCAGTTAGGGGCCCCTTGATTTCTGAGAATTTCGACAGAAGTAAAATAAACAAAAAAGTGAAACAAAAATAACAAAAATGAACAATAACATTTTTCCAGAAGGTCTTGGAAACGATCGTACGCCGAATGCTTGTTAGTTTTGAATTCTTAGATCAATGTTCAAATTATATTGAACTAAACTTACATTATATATATATATATATATATATATATATATATATATATATATAGTAATCCAGATCAAATAAACACCCACAGGATCAAAATCAAAAGAATTTTAACCGGTCTTATAAAAAGTGCTCAATATCAAATAGAGCTTTTATATATAATAATTATTCGGTACTTGTTCAGATATTAACCCTAATTTCCGTGACTGCCCGGCAGCAGCAAGCCGACAGCTAACGGAAGCGTCCGGGACCTGCCAAATCGAAAACGAGGCTGGCAGACGATATTGATTTGAAGGAGAGACGCTTGGCACTTGTAGAAAATGAATTTCGAAATGTTGTGTCTCCGGAGCAGTGCATTAACAGAAGTTATGCGATGTATGCGGTGCGGCGGCGGCCGACTTTGCCGGCTAGTAGCGCGAAAGAATGTGACGGAGAAATATGCCTGGAGATGCCCCATCCAGGAATGCCAGGCTTGGATTTCGTTGCGATCGGGGACGTTTTTTTCGCGGTCAAAACTCGCAATTTCAACAATTTTGAAGATGATATACCTGTAGTCCCAGGATATGGCGACCGGGAAAAACTTATTAAAGGAATGCGGCGTACTGTCTAGAGCCACGCAAGTGGACTGGAAAAATTTCCTGCGGGAGGTGTACAGCGAACACCTAGCCCGAAACCCCAGACAACTCGGAGGCCCAGGGCATACGGTTGAGATAGACGAGAGTCTGTTCAACCGTAGGAAAAACAACGTCGGCCGTGTTCTTCAGCCGCTCTGGGTCTTCGGGGGGGGGGGGGGGGGATACGACCCCGCAGAGAAGGAGGGTTTCCTGATGACGGTACCAAACATAAATGCCGAAACCCTCCTTCCAATAATCAGACAGTACGTCGCCCCTCGGAACCACCACAGTCGTCTCCGATTGCTGGAGGACTTACAGCAGGTTAGGAGAGGAGGATGGATATCGCCACCTAACCGTGAATCACGCCCAACATTTCGTGGACCCGACGACGGAGGCATGCACTAATCATGTCGAGAGAATGTGGAAGGAAGCGAAGCAGAGGAACAAGAAAGAATGCGGGACGAGCAGGACCCTGATAGACGGCTATCTGCGGGAATTCATGTGGCGTCAGACTTTCAAAAAAGACCCTTTCGACGCCATATTATCGCAGATAGCCGTACTTTATCCAGGCGTCGGCGACCAACAATCTTCTGCTCCGCCTCCTTCCACATCTTCGGCGACGACCCCATCCTCCTCTTCTACCTGTATTTCGCTAAGCCCCCCTCCAAAAATGAAAAACAAGCCCTTACCAGGAAAAGAATGTAATGAAGTAAACAAATGTCTAATGCAAAAAAAAAAGAAAATCCCTCCAAAAAAAGCTAAAATAATGAAAAAAAAAACAATGCGTAATTGCAAAAAAAAAACGGTTTACAAAAGTTACAAAAAAAAAACAGTTTCTATTATTTTCGCGTTTTAAAGTTAAAAAACCCAGTTTATTTCAGTTTTAAAAAAATGGTTTAAAAAGTTAGCGTTTCTACAAAAGTTCTTACAAAAATGGTTAAAAAATAATAATTAAAAAAAAGTTTATTTATTTCAGCTATGGGTTTGTTCATTTATCTCATTTTTTGTATAAAAATAAATGCATTTCTTTTTCGTATATTCATCGTCTTACATTGTTGTCGTTTGCCGACTCGGCAGGTCTCGGACGCTTCCGTTAGCTGTCGGCTTTCTGCTGCCTGGCAGTCACGGAAATTAGGGTCAATATCTGAACAAGTACCAATTATTCTTTCCAAATATGATTTTTTTTCTCCCTTTGATGAGATCTCATTTTCTAACAGCTGTTGATCTATAACATCGACATAACAGTGTCGCGGATTATGTACAGGTCTATATGAATAAAAATAATTATATATATATATATATATATATATATATATGTGTGTGTGTGTGTGCGTGTGTGTTGCTGTATAGAAACGTTGATTTTCGCAGTTAGCCTAACGAACTCTTATTAACAAAACGTTTATGTGTAGCGTATTTGCCATAAATTAATTTTACTGCTACTATCATAACTAC
>CAUVYP010000896.1:12500-30000 GCA_963556195.1 Sepiola atlantica | reverse complement strand
TACTATATCGTAAAAATACATATCGTATTTACTTCTCATTCACACAGAAATGTAAAGTAAATAGACATTAAAAAAACAAACCGGAAAAACATCCCGGAATTTAAATGTTCTTTTGAGACTGCACCGGTTTTTTGTGTAGGCGTCTAACAACTTCACATATGGCGTTCTCGGCTGTTTTTTGTTTTAGTTCTCTTCTTTTCTTCAGTTTTTTGTTTATTTTTTTTTTGTTACCTGAAAATGATTCCACAAAGAATCGAAAGTGCAATTGATACTTATGGAACATTCATTTTATTTATTTTGACAAAAAAAAGATTATTAGAAAAATTGAAAAATAAAAAACGTAGAATCTAATCAAGCAGAACAAATTATGTTACGTTTAACAATATTTGTTTTAATAGCAGAATGCTGCCTAAATACACAATATATACAAAGACACACCCATATATATATATATATATATATATATATATATATATATATATATATATATATATTATTTAGGCAAACGTTATTAAGTAACACAGAGTGTTTTTGCTTAATAACAGTTTTTTTTGTTTTTTTTCAATTATCCGAATGTTCCATTTAGTGTTTCTGCCAGATTTCTGTATGTAAGTTCCACGTGTATCTTGTTCCATTTTCTTTCTTTTTTTGCGAGTACGTTCAACTTGATTCGTCAAATCATCTTCCAGCGGTGTTAATTTTGAAAAGAAAATGGAATAATAAACACATTGAACTTACATACAGCAATTTGAAGTGATATCGAAAACTGGGGCGTATTTTAAGGCCAGATTCAATGAATTATTGAATGATATGTGCAATATATATATATATATATATATATATATATATATATATATATATAGTGCACATATCATTCAACAATTCAAGGAACTAACTAATGAAACAACAAGTTTAAGGTAAAATTCGATTTTATTTATCAACATAGTCTTCTTCTAAGCTGATGCCCTAATTCCAACGCTCCTCTAACAACGATATATATATATATATATATATATATATATATATATATGTATATATATAATTTTAACTCTGTCTATGTCGATTTTCCGCGGCCGCGTGGTCCTGAGCCTCCTACACTGATGAGGGTAAGAGAGCCCGAAACGACATCATCTGTAGGTGAAAAAACACTTTAAGATTTAAAAAATATTTATATTACACACACATTATATATATATATATATATATATATATATATATATATATAGTTACCCACAGACAGCTTATTCGTCTTCGACTCATCAGTTAAGCGAGTGTATCAACGCTGTCATTTTAAACTCGACCACAAAAATAGTAGAGAAGAAATCGTGTTCATGTTAAACGAAAAAAAATGATAAAAATTAAAAAAACATATACCGTATTAAAACGTACTTATTCTAACGTGAGACGGACAACGTAAGTCTGGAAAGCAATGGCAACTTACCACATCTATTCTTTCCACGTAAACACCTACATGATAACTTGAAATACGGTCAACAACACGACCGTTTTAGAGTTGTGGGCTGTCGATGACTTGAACAGCTCACACTGACAACTGATCTGATCGGGACAAATTCTAATCCATAGATGGAGCCTGCCATGTAGTAATACCACTCCAATAGAAGCTTCATTACCTGATGCACTTTGATGGCATACCCAATACTTTATTTAATATCATATTTTAAATATTGCACTTATACACAGCGGTTTAAAGACACTTCCGTTTCTTAAAAACACACGTCGCATAGCTATCAAAATATTTGTTGTGAAGACGAAATTTCCCACAGTAACCAGAGTATTAAAAAATGCTAATGGTTGCAGAAACTTTGACGATTAAGGAAGTTCATGTAAGACTTAAGGCGTGGATTCTGATGTCGTTGTCCTCGCCATCGAGGGATTTCCGTCTAGTAGCACCTAAAGAGTGCAATGTGGTGCTAATTATCTCGCAGTTGATCAATATCGTTCGGCATTTTCACGACCCAGGCATCTGAAACTGACGAATATTGCAAACCGTTTGACCCGCCCTTGTACTGTGTGACGTTATCCCCGTTATTTACTATTTCTCAAATGCGAATGTTGTTTCAGCAAAATGAAGAATCAAAGTAAGAAGGGTTTATATATGGCTTACAATTAGTTAGTAGCAGAATGTCGATACCCCTTTGATCCACTTCTGCCTTACAGATGCAGTCATCTCCCCAGCTAGGTACGTCCGCTCAATTCGACTGAAAGTCTCGCTCTGACTTTTTTTCCGATCTTCTCTCAATCGGTTACATAATTCTGGTCATTGTTTTTAACACATTCTTCAAATCGACAAAATAAAAACAATAAACTATTTATAATAACAAATGTTCATCTCAACCTTAAAATTATCTAAATAATCACAGTCGCATTCAAAACGCGACGACTACACACTCTCCTGACCTTCATCTCGTTGCAGTCTACCTTATAATTCTTATTTAATATCATGTTTTTTTCCGATCACCTCTGGGTTATCTCGTTATATAGAGCACATAATAAGACTCGATTCCTGTTTGTGTAAAGAAAGAAAGAAGGTAATTTTTACCACTTATTAATGCTGAAAGCAACTCGAGGATAAGGGTTTATGAGATGGAATGCTAGTTCGTTGAAAGGTGAAGAACCTCATGATTAATGGAATGAACATAGATTGCGGACAGTCTATGACAGGAATCTGTTGGTATTGGATTTGTAGACGACTAAGTTATATCCTTATAATGTACTAATGAGTCACCGCTTATCAAGGCCAACAAGTCACTCGAGGATAAAGGTTAATGAGTTTGTCACGTGAACTGTGAGACAATACTTGGTAACGATGGTTGGAACTGGGCAGAATGTGATTATTTAAGAGGACGGCTAAACAAGAATTTGTTAACATTGGACTTGAAAACGACCATGTTGTAGTCAGCTGGGAAGCAGTCCCGTGGTATTGTGTTCCACAGCCGGGTTGTTCTTCGGAATAAACTTTGTTCCTGGAAGTTTCGTTTAGTTTTAGGTACACGGAGGAAGAAAGGAAAATTATTTACAGTTATTGGTTGTAGCTAGACGAGTTTTTGCTGTGAATGTTTTACAGGGGGGGGGGCATAGATTGGAGCTGATTCAAACATATTCCATGAAATAATAAGAGATTAAAGGAAAGCTAGCAACCTCTCTTCTGTGAGAAAGGGGCAGTAGAGAAGAGAAGAAGACATCCCCCACTAGATTTCGAAGTCAGTTTTGTACTGTTTCACGGCAGAAAAGAGCGTCTCCCCCCCCCCCCACACACACACTGAGATGTGACAACAATACACCATCTTAAGATGTATTTGACTCTTATACAGGTAGGGGATTGCGTCAGAAATTAAATACTTTCTGAAGCCGTCCGCAGGGAAGCGGCAAATCCGTTCAAATGTCTCCCCGGGTGACGAGATACTTCTAAATTCTTCCATTATCTGAATTTATTAAATGAGATTACTTAATCATTGTAAAAAAAAGAAAATGAACAGACATTCTTTTTAAAAAAATGATCAGAAACATGTTTGACGGGTCAACCAATTTACTCAAAACTTCTAAAATCTCCGATCTTCTAATCAGCATCACTCCCACCACTTCGTCTCCTGCCACTTACCCTCACTTATGACCGGATGCCATCAGAAGGTCTCTCGGTTTTTTCCTGTTTTCTTTGAATCTCCTGTTCAGCTTAATCCAATAAAGGATCCGGATTTATAACCCCGAACCTCTCACTCGCTACCTGTCGGATATTTTTCTCTCTCCACGCCACTTCGAGCGGGCATTCTTCTTTTTTCTTCTTTTTTATCCGTTTATTTTAGGTTTGAGAAAATGTTTTCATTTTCGCCATTAATTTAGGATTATTTTTTTCCTTTTTTATTTCAGTCAAACTTTATTTGTTTCTTTCAGTTTTTCACTCTTTTTTTCTTTTTCTTTATTTCTTTTATTCATTAATTCTTTCCTTTTTTCTTTTCTACTATCGTTTCTCTTTTTTCTTTATTCTCTTTGTTTTCTTTCCCTTTCTTTCTATCGCTTTATCTTCCTTTTTTTTCCTTACGCTTTCATTTTTTCTTTCTATCAGTTTCCTTTAATGTTCTTTCTTTTTTCTCTCGTTCATTCGTTTCTCTATTTATTCCCTTTATTTTATTTTTGTTTCTATCCATTATCCTTTCGTTTTTGTCTTTCGTCATTTCTTTCCTTCGTTCTAGCTCTTTTTCCTTTCTTCTTTCTTTCCTTTTTTTGCTTTGTTTAATTCTTTACTTTCTTTATTTTCCTTTTTTCCTTCTGTCTTTTTTGCCTTTCTTTCTGTATTTCTTGATAAGTTCTATTCTTTCTTCTGTTCTTTGTTCACCTCCTTTCCAGAGTTCTTCTCTTTTCCTTCCTTCCTTTATCCCTTCCTTCCTTGAGTGTTCAGTTCTATATTTTCATTCATTAATTCCTTGTTTCCTGTATTCGTCCTTTGTTTCAATCCTTTATTTCAAGTTCTAAAAATGTTTTTTGTTTCAATCCTTTATTTCAAGTTTCAAAAATATTTATATTTCCATCCTTTATTTCAAGTTCCAAAAATGTTCTTTGTTTCAATCCGTAATTTTAAGTTCCAAAAATGTTCTTTGTTTCAATCCGTAATTTTAAGTTCCAAAAATGTGTTTTGTTTCAATCCTATATTTCAAGTTCCAAAAATGTGTTTTGTTTCAATCCTTTATTTCAAGTTCCAAAAATGTTCTTTGTTTCAATTCTTTATTTCAAGTTCCAAAAATGTTCTTTGTTTTAATTCTTTATTTCAAGTTCCAAAAATGTGTTTTGTTTCAATCCTTTATTTCAAGTACAAAAAATGTTCTTTGTTTCAATCCTTTATTTCAAGTTCCAAAAACCTATTTACAAATGTCGTTTACTTCTGATGTGTTTTTTTTGTTCACGCTGTCTTTTTCAATATTATTTCCTTCTTTATCTTGCATTGTGTTTTTTCCCTTTTTAATTTCTTTTTTCTCTCGGTCTTATTTCACTTTTTTCTTCTTTTCACTTTCTTGCAATTACCATCTACCCCCTTCACTGCTATTTCATTTTATTTTTAATATCCCTTTCTCTTCAGTTTCGTTTCTGGTTCGTTTTTCGTTCTTCTTTTTTGCATTTTCTTTTTGACTTCCATCTTTTTTTCTTTCCTTGCCCTTTCTTTTTCTTTTTTCCTTTGCAGCGTATATTTTTCTTCTTTCTCTTCTTATACAACTTCTTCTTCTCTTTGATCTTCTTCTTCTACCACTTAGCTTGCGTTTCTTCTGCTTTTCCTTCCTTCTTTTTCTTTTATTCTTCTTCCCTTGTAATTTCTTCGTTTATTTTTAGTTTTTTTCCCTTTCCCTTTCTCTTTCTTCTTCTTCTTCTTCTTCTTCTTCTTCTTCTTCTTTTTTTCTTCTTCTTTTCCTTCCTTCTTCACTTGCACCTTCTTTTTCTTCTTTAATTCTTCTCCCCTTGTAATTTCTTCGTTTATTTTTAGTTTTTCTTCACTTGCTCTTTCTTTTTCTTATTCTTTTTTTCTTCTTCTTTTTCTTCTTCTTCTTCTTCTTCTTTGGCGCCATCTTTTTCTTTTGCTTCTTCATTTGTACTGTCTTCTCCGTTTTCTTAGTCCCTGGAACCATCCTTTTTTCTTTGTTCTTCCCTTAAACCTTCTTCGTTTTCTTTTTCATTCTCTTGCACCTTCTTTTTCTTTAGCTTCTCTTTTATCTTCTTCCTTTACACTTTCTTTTTGTTCTTCACTTGCCCCTTATTCTTCTTTCCTTGTATTTTCTTCTTCTTCTTCTTCTTTTTCTATTTCAAACTCATTAATTTGATTACATCCCAGTCATTTCGAACTCCATTTTATTCGATTTCACATCTGCTTTTGACTGTCGCTTAATTTGCTTTTATTTTTGTTTTTCGAACTTTTCTTTTCCCTCCAATATTTTTTTTATTTCTTTCTAAATTTGTTTTCTACTGGCGATGTTGCCCCCCACTCCCCCTCGATTAAACGCTCTGAGCCAACAAACACAGTAAACATCATCCAACAACGTTTGCCGTCCGGCCGACCCGCAGATCTTAAGAATGAGTAGAAGGGGCTGGGAAACCGGAAGAAACAAAATCGACGCGCGTTCAACATCATCGCCATTTTGTTTAGCAAAGCCGTGGCGGGAGAAAAATATTAATAAAATAATGGCGCGAAAAGTAGCAAAAGAGAAAGATGGAGAAACAATGATAGAAACAATTTTGAAAAAAATTATATTCAATTTTTTTTAGCGACAAAAAAGTCAAAGACGATGAGATAAACATAACCGGATAATTTTAAGATGCGTCCAATGTTGCATAGTTAGCGATAGAAAATGCTGCCTCAAACGTAAACGTAGATTACCGACAGACCAACGCTCGGACAGAGATGCGTAAAGTTATGGGAAAATACTATTTTAAGCATAAGTGTGACAGACCAACCAAAAATGCTATTTCAATCTTAAACGTGTCAAACCGAAAAAAAATGCTATCTAAAACAAACCCGACAGACTGACGGAAATGCTAGGTCAAACGAAAATGTAACAGACCGACGAACGGACATAGTTTTAATTTTTAAAAAAAGTATATTTTTAAGACATATCCATTCAACTTTAGGGAGGAACGATGAAAATGTTATTTAAAACTTAAGCCTGACAGACAAATAAACATGCTATAAAAACTTAAGCGTGACAGACAGATAAAAATGCTATAAAAAACTTAAGCGTGACAGACAAATAAAAATGCTATAAAAACTTAAGTGTGACAGACAGACAAAAATGCTATAAAAACTTAAGCGTGACAGACAGATAAAAATGCTATAAAAACTTAAGCGTGACAGACAGATAAAAATGCTATAAAAACTTAAGCGTGACAGACAAACAGACAAAAATGCTATAAAACCTTAAGCGTGACACAGATAAAAATGCTATAAAAACTTAAGCGTGAGAGACAAATAAAAATGCTATAAAAACTTAAGCGTGACAGACAGACAAAAATGCTATAAAAACTTAAGCGTGACAGACAGATAAAAATGCTATAAAAACTTAAGCGTGACGGACCGACTAAACCTGACAGACTGATGAACATACTAAATCAAAACATAAAACGTGACATACTGACGAAAATAATACATCGAACTTAAGCGTGACAGACTAACGAAAATACTATATCAAACGTACGCGTGACAGTCGAACGCATGGACAGACAAAAAGACAGACGACAAATCTCTATTTTTTATTTCTGAACGCCTCTAAAAATACTATTTCAAACTTAAGTATAACAGACAGACTAAATGCTACTTTAAACTAAAGACGAACATGCTATTTTGAATTTATGGGCCACAGTCCAAAGATAATACTGTTTCATAATTACTCGTGACAAACCAACAAAAAGGCTATATAAAATTTCAGCGAGACAGACTGACCGACAGAAAGAGAATCTTACAGAGATTCTTGGGCGCATCTGAAATAAGTTGCGTCCATTCGATCTGCGCGTTAAACGGTGATAATTATATCAGGTTGTCCGGGAAGTTCCTGCGGATTTTCGACACGTTAGAACATGTGAAATTGTTGATAGATATAGGATACTTACATTTCCGGTTATAACATACTTACAGCTATCTCATGAGAAAGAAAGTGAGAAATCATATAACTTGTGTTAATTTTGGAGCACTTTCGAAAATGGAAGAGTGTAAGACCCATTTTAGGCACTTGATGATTTTCTATTTTAATAAAGGCAGAAATGTTTTGCAAACAACAAAAACAAAAGATATGTACAGTGAGAATGCTTTAGCTGGCAGAACTGCACGAAAGTGGTTCGCCAAGTTTATTGCTGGTAATTACAGTTTTAATGATGAAGAACGCTCAAGCAGACCCTTCTCTACAGATGACGACCAAATCAGGACATTAACTGAAAATAACCCACATTACACAGCACAATAATTAGCAGAAATCTTAACATATCAACCTCCACTATTCATGAGCAGTTAGTAAAACTTGGGTATACGAATCGACACGAATTTTCCTGACAACGTGATATTTCAAACTGAAGTGTGACATGACGACTAACAAAGTCTCGCATCTAGTTGCAAAAGATTAATCAAAAAAAAAAATCAGGAAAGAAAACTTGAGAAAATTTAGAAAATTAGAAAAAAAATATTAAACAGATTTCGTGTAAAAAAAAAAACAAATAAAAAAATATAAAACAAATGAAAAAACAAATTTAATAAACAAATAAAAAGAATAAAATACAAAAAATAATAAACAAATTAAAAATATAAAACAAATAAAATAAGAAAGAAACAAAATATATGAACGAAATTATAAAACACGGAAAATTTAATTACGGTCATTTTAGATATCAAAAAAACAAAATGGCTGAAAGAAAAACAAGAAAGATAGGGAGGGAGCGGCACAGAAAGTTTTCATTATGGTTGAGTGGGTCAAACGATTCATCTCTTGCAAACGACGACACAAGAATGCTATGCAAAACACTTGATCCGTGTTACGAATTGGGGAAAAATCACGCGAAAAGCTGGATTCATCTAACGAAGCCAAATTTAAAAAAATGTTTTAATTACTGAAGCAGAAAATGTCTTACAAGTTTGTATTTCGAACGTTATTGTATGTCTTTTGGTTTCACAGTCACAATATTATGTCCCTATTTATTTGCCTCCGAACGAAACGAAACGAAGCGCATTCACCCTGGGTTGGTTAAGCATGCTTTCTCCGAAGAAGAAAGTGTCGAGGGAATATCAAATTCAAAAGCGATCCCAAGTCGCATTTATATCCCGGTCAGGGGTAATGACGACATTAGGTTTTTACAAGACTTGCAGGGAGGTGTTTACGTCCTCCCACATACAGCACCTGGTATTCCCAAATGGTCACCCATCTGGTACTGACTAAGTTCAACGTTGCTTAACTTCGGTGATCTAACGAGAACCGACGTCAACGTGATTATGTCGTATGCCACGAGGAGAGAGTTAGACACAGGTCAATTATTAATATGTGGAAAATCTAGCTCCCCAAAAAGGGGCACTCTAGATTGGGACAAACATTTAAAATTGTCTCAGTCTAGAAGGACAAGTTAAATAAGCAAATGCAATATCATATACTACACATTTCTCCTGTTGATATATCATTCTGTTTACAGACATGGCTAATGTAAATATATACTCCGCAAAAATAATCCATATATGTTTAAAGTCTGCAATATTGATCGTCATTTTCTTCCGTTTTGTTATCCCACGAACCGGAGACTATCCCCACAATACACAATCAAAGACTTGAGATCTTATTGTAGGGCATTCGATCACCTCATTTTGGCGATCCTTTCGCCCAATTTCCCAAGTGCCTCCATCTTTAATCTTATTTCGCGATGGTGTCGTCGTTGGCGTTCATTACATGTCCGTTCCAGCAGAGACGACTTCACTCAGTTTAGACATGGTTGAGTCTAGTTAAACCGCAGACCAAACACAACATCTTTGTCTCCATGACCTATAGTCTTGTTTCTGTTTCCTTCGTCGACGGCAAGCACTTAGAGCCGTACAAAGTAAAGTTTGAAACCCCGACATTTTATACTTATTGACCTTTTTTGCAGGTGCGTGTGTGATAATCTATTTTTTGTAGCAATACGCCTTCAATTTTGTTCAAAATGCTTAAATTCTTCTATATTAAACTAAAATCCCATGTTTTAATCGCTGGCGGTTATTATGTCTGCGACCAATTTGGGCAAAAATAGGTGAGCTATATTAACGGTCCTATAATAGTTAAACCTGTTTTAAGATTGTTTATGTCAACCTAAAGACTCCTGTAAAAGGCCGGGGGATGACAGCTTGTATTATATATATATATATATATATATATATATATATATATATATATATATATATATATAGTACGGGCTATATAATTACCATAATATATATTAATAATATCAACATATTAAACATATATTAAAACTAGTGCTGGGATGATTCCAATATTTTCCCGATTCCGATACAATTATCGATTCCGATTCTTTTCAAATTTCTAAATCTTTAGTTATAGAGTTCTTGCTTTTATTTTTTCATTTTCGGATTACCGTAAAACTCGTGTAATATGTGCATATATTTTCGCAAAAGTAAAAGTACACTTGTGGGGCGGTGCGTACATTACACGAATCGATCTTTATAACTATTGTTTCTTTAAACTTTCACTCGTAATTGATTGAAAATAGTAATTTGATAAGCTCATTGTGAGATTTGCATCCATACTTTTCACTCGTGCCATTTTTCCATTTATCCACTCGTGCAATTTAACCTGTGCCATTTTACCTGTGCTATTTTTACCTATTCTATTTTACTGTGCTATTTTTTACCTATTCTATTTTACTGTGCTATTTTTTACCTATTCTATTTTACCTGTGCTATTTTTTACCTATTCTATTTTACTGTGCTATTTCTTCGGGTTTCGTTTTTAAAGTCGTTATTATGATATATATACATTTGTTTTACTGGTCGTTTAAAAACAATAAATATTTATCATTTACTATTGCTGGTACAGCAATCGAAAATCAAGTTTTAAATAAAATTTAAGAAATGTTTTTTAAAGAATGTTTTTTTGAAATTTGAAATTAGGCTCAAATTTCTCCGATTCCGATACAGATTCCGATACCGATTCCGATACGTCAACAAGTTCTGATTTTTCCGATTACCGTTTCTCGATTCCGAATACTCGCCCAAACACTAATTAAAACGGATTTTCTTTAGATTATAAACATGCGCCAAAGTAGATATTACAGCTAGTAGTAGTAGTAGTAGTAGTATCAGCAGCAATAAGAAGAATAAGAACAACAACAACATCAATAAAATAAATAATAAAATACTATGCACAACAGACTGTACCCGTAGGGTGATATTTCCTAACTCTATACAGAAAAGAAAAGAGCGAGATACGTGTAAATATTGAATATTGCGTAGACGATGCAATAAATGGACTAGAGAAATATATGACGTCAAATACAGAAATGCTGATTTACGCCGCCATAATTTACTGCCAAGATGGGCAATACGGAGAGCACCGAAACTGGAATCAATAAGGCGAAAAATAAAAATGGGAATACGAAGCAACTGAAAGGCATATACATAAGATGGATAAAAAATGCGCACGAGAGAGCATGGAGATGGCTATGGAAAGGACACTTGAAAAGAAAAACAGAATTGCTATTGACAACCACAAAAAAACGCGATCAGAACGAACTAGATAAAAGCCAAAATAGACAAGTCCCAGGGAAACAGCAAATTAAAACTGTGAACACAAGGAAGAAACGGTAACCCACATCATAAGTGAATGCAGCAAGCTCACCAAACAGAATATCAAAATAGACATGGCTTCCTTTAGGAAATTAGTTCACGATAAGCTGTGAAAAATAACTGTACAAAACAACGTGATCAGAATAAACTACATAAAAGCCACGATTGATTCAACCCACGAAAACAGTAAATATAGATTCTGTGGACAAAAAAAAGAAGTGGTGAATTCAGCAACTTAGTTTAAAGAGAATATGAAAATAGAAATGACTGGATTGGGAACGTAGTCCACTGGGAACTGTCCAAACGGCGACGCATTGAAACCGCAAGAAAAAAACAATACAGCTTCAAACTGGAACCAGTATTGTGAAATGAAAAACATGAAATCGCCTAAACAAACTCATTTAATGAAGAAAAAGACACACAATAATATTTTACAAGAAGAAAACAACTTTCCAAATTATAGATTTCGTTTTAAAAAAAATGCTGATTCTAGGCTGACTCTGTGCACCGGGTTCGCACCTCCCAACCGTCTGAAATTGTTATTGTCCTGCACTGATGAGAGCTATAAGCTTGAAACGCTACCGTCTGTAGGTTATAAATAATTTAATATTTGTTTATAAATATTATATATATATATATATATATATATATATATATATATTGCCTCTTATATTTTCTGTTTTTCTATTTGCTTTCTAATAATATTTTTTTTATTTTTCTTTGATGTATTCTTTTTTATTTTGTATAAATCTTTTTGGTTTTGTATGTCAAGGCGCAGTTGTTATATATATATATATATATATATATATATATATATATATATATATATATATATATATATATATATATATATACATATACACACAGAGAATGAGAGAGATTTAATTCTATATGTGTGTTTTTTTTCATATGTACATGTATCTATATTAACCCTGATATATAGAATATTTTATTAAATTGTGTCTATTATTACTTATTTTTTATTATTTATTTAATTTTTACTTTTATTCTTATGTTACTTATTTTTTTATCATTATAATAATAATTATTATTATTATTTATTGTTCATTATTAATCATTATTTTTCTTAATTATTTATTTATTTATTTATTCATTTCTATTTTCCTATTTTTCTCGTCTTTACTTCAATAAAATATTTTTGATTAAAGTTTTTTTGATAAAAATATACAATTTTTTAATAGGAAAATTTTTTTAAGGGATTTATTTTTATTTTTTAATCTTTTAAATTTTCTTTTCTTCTTTGAAATTTATCTTAATAGTTTTTTCCTCTTCGTTTTCTTCTTCTTATTATTATTATTATTTTACTGTATTTTACTTATAATAGTATATTTTTTCTTATAATTATATTTATATTTTTCAGTTATATTTTGATATCTTTGGATATTTGTATATTTTCTATTATTGACTTTTTATCTTCTAATTATTTTAATTTGTTTCCTAATTTTTCTCCTTATTTTATCCTCCACTAAATCTTGTTTGTTTTTTATATTATAATGTTATTAATGTTATTAATTAATTTATTTATTTATTTATCCTCTTTTATTCTCTCTTTATTTATCTTTACTCTATTACTTTTTATTATTACATAACATTATATTTTATTTTATATAATTATTATTAATTACATTTTATCATGTTTGTTTCTTCATCTTATTTCTTATTTTTTTTATTTAACTTTTTATTTCATTTTTCGTCCTTGTTCTGTCTGTATTGTAAATATGTTTAATTTGCTGTTTCTGGTGTATTTTCATATGTATTGCCATTGCTATTATAATCTTTGAACTTACGGAGGGAGTAATATAGGGTGGCTTAAAAGAAGGTCTTGGCTCCATTATTTATTGGATGTATGTGGTTTTGAAATAATACTGACTTTTTGAAACTTTTTTCTTAAATGATTTATGGATGTGATGCTGTAAAGAGGTATGATTAAGACTATTTAGAGTCATCAAAAGCATAACACAAAATACATTTTCCAAATTGATCGTACGCCAAGTAATTGTTGTGTTTGAATTCTCGGAACTGATATAAATAATGTTCTTCTTTTGTATATCTAAACATACTTTATATATATATATATATATATATATATATATATATATATATATATATGAGAGAGTATACATTTTCATTTATACAAACATTATTGGTTACATATGTGCATAGATGTTTCAGTTGTCTCCTCCATAGAGAGTCAATTTCTTCAGACCTGAGGACGTTGACTCTCTATGGAGGGGGACAACTAACATGTATGCACATATGTAACCAATAATTTGTGTATAAATAAAAATTTATACTAAAAACAGCTCTAATTGTTATTGAGCCCCTTTTATAAACACGGGAGTTTCATTCGATTTACATATATAGAAACAAACACAACACATGTATTATTTATATATATATATATATATATATATATATATATATAAATAAATATATATATATATATATATATATATATATATATATAAATAAATATATATATATATATATATATATATATAGTCTCGGAAGTTCTTTTAACCTTCAAAACTGGGAAAAAAAAAAATTTTGTTGAAAGATTTTAGTCTAGTAAGTCAATCAATCTACTGCAATCACTATTTTAGTTTACTTCCAAGAATATACTCTAATATAAATATATTTTTGTATATGTTTTTATATATAAGGGATCGTCAGTTGTTTACCATGAAAACTGTTTCGGGATTTTAAAAACAAAACAGTATTTCTTTATCATGGCATCCCAGCAGTGTTGATCAGACACCACCTCCCTATTTAATAATTATTTTTTAATTTAAAAAGTTTACAAATATTTCATTTAGTTTTGCCTCCAGATTTGTTTTTCTAAAGTATTAAAATATAGTTTCCTTACCTGTGTTGTTCCTTTCAAAGTGGGTACTTTCTATTTTACAGAACATCTATTTTATAGAGTTAGATGATTCCATTATAATAACCCCCCTTTTTCCCATTGGTTATTTTCTTTGTCTACAAATGTTTTAAAATTAAAAATATATATTTATAAAAATATTTCATATATACATATATATATATATACATTTATTTATTTATTTTATCATGGACTATTTACATATGTTATACATTTTTATAGTAGAGTTTTGGATTTCTTTTATCAATTTCTTTTGATTTATTTCATATAATTTAAAAGCGTCAGGATAGCGTGTTATTGCCTTATTTAACTGTCTAAATATTTTATTTTTATCTCCACCTTGTTTAAGCATTCTTATTACTTATGAAGTGACTGGAGGTATAAAATCTATTAACCTTAAAGTAACGCGGGCTATTCTTAGAAATTCGGACATTATACTCCCATAAAATATATACATAGGACAGGTACTACTTTTATGCGGCATACGAACGATATGAAAGGGAAAAGAATTTCTTTTATCAAACATTTTATAAATAAATCTACCATCCTCAATATATATATATATATATATATATATATATATATATATATATATATATTAGATAATTACTCGACCCAGAACGGGTAAAATTAATTCGCCGAACAGTACAATTTTGCACCACATTTATGTGTTCTTACTAAAGTTAAAATAACGATATAATAAAATTGAACCTTATGTCTAGAATCCTTATTCCAATTTTGATCAAAATTCATTACATGAGTTTGATTCTCAAACATTTCTAAACTTTTAGGTTTAAGCTTACGGCGTCTTAAGAAGAAATTGAAATTCTGGGAATCTTTTATAATTGTTGTCTATTTACTGTGTATAAAATTTCATGAAAATCTGTAATAGTTAAATTTTTAAATGGGAGCTGGTACACATATTATATCCGCTAAACACCCTTTTAATTACTCCAAAGAAACTGAAATTGTAGGTATATTTATCAAGCGATATATAATCCCTATTGTTAAAATTTCACAAAAATTCGAGCCATCTCAATTTTTACGAATGACTTCCTCCCCACTTGTTACGCCCTATGCATGTAATTAAATTAAATATACTCTAAATTACGACCCCTCACGCGTAGCAGCTGTGTCAAAATTCATAATGATCGCTTAATTACTTTAAAAGTTACTCCTGTAAATACAAATATATGAACATATAAATAACGATATAAGAAATCCTATAAGTTGATAGTTTTCTCCCAAAAGCGATGGCACAAACGCTGGTTGATGCATGAAAAAATGAAGTGTATAAGAGGATAGAAAAATGGAAACGGCGAATATTAAACATTTGGGAAGACTTGTTGTCATTCAGACTCCAGGGAACACCATCTGTTTCTTTTCCAGAAATCAACTCTGGTAATAAGCTGACGACGACCATCACGACGACGACGACGACCACTACAACAACAACAACAACAACAATAACAACAACAACAATAACAATAACAATAATAATAATAATAATAATACGTTCCAGCAGCCCACAGAGTGAAAATCATATAAACAGAAAAACGAAGCAAATACACGGAACTAGCCAGAGAACTGAAAGGAATATGGAGCATGAAGAAAGTCAGTATAATACCAATAATCGTAGGAGCACTAGGGACAATCCCAAAAAACATGGAAAAAAGACTGGGAGAAATTGGAATCAAAGGGATCATTGGAACTATACAAAGGACGGCAATGATCAAAATAGCTACAATTTTAAGAAAAATCATTGAATGCAGAAACCAACCCGCATAAGCTACGAAGGGTCACACGGAATCTACTACAGGAAGAAAACAAAACCACAGGAAGAACACATCACAAACAAAGGAACAGAAAATGCAAGAAACATCACTTTATAAGCTCACCCCCCCCCAATAAAATTACACCGGCCTCAACTGACACGACACAAAAATGAACCAATGAACAGAAATAGAAAGAAACACCATCAGGTCGCCCCCCCCGCCCCCCCCCCCAAAAAAAAATGGCGGCGGCCTAGGCTGACACCACACAAAATATTTGCATATGGTCAAGGAGGATGAGAAGACCGAGAAAGGCAGCACTGGAAAAGTGCGGACACTGCTGGAACCTTGGGGAGGCTTATTGCCACCCAAATCCCAGAGAAGACCAATGGTCCTTACCAGCGAGAAATCAATGGCAAGAGGTTGTTGCGATACCGCAAGGTTATTTGCGTTGGCTATTGAAAAGAGGTGAAGAATACTGGAAATCTGGGGAGGCTTGTTGTCACTCAGACTCCAGGAAATACCACTGGTTGTCGGTGAGCAATCACTGATGATGATCTGTGTGAGAACTGCTAGTGAGAACAAATAATAATAATAATAATAATAATAATAATAATAATAATAGATGAAAACGCAGAAATTCCATGGTTCTATATAATAAATTAAATCCCTAAGGAAATAAGAATGAAAATCTACATGTGATTAATTTATATATCCTTTCTTTATGCATAAGATCTTATATTTTACCAGTACATATTATAGTATCCACTTCCTCAAATAGACGTGTACTCTATTTTTGGTTACTATTCATTGGACTTAATCAGTTTTGTTGGTGGGGAAGTATTGATTTCTGTATGACAGATTACATTACTAGCAACAGCTTGTGAGATATTGAATATGTTTAAAGTTTGTTCAAAATATTCAATTTGTTTGAGTTTTGACATTTTTCCAAATCGATCTATCGCTTTCCAATGTCTCATGAATAAAAAAAAATATCATAAAAACAAAACAGACTAGGAGAAATAAGAATCAAAGGGAAGATTGAGAGCATACCATACACGTTAATGATGAAACAGCCGAAACCTTAAGGAAAATCCTCGAATGCGGATACCAACCCATATAAACAACGACCACTAGCTAGTTACACATATGCTGACATATAAATAAAATAAAAACATAAAAAGAATAACACACGAGATCAAGGGAATTGAAACTGTCAGAAATTTTATAAACTTGAGAGGCTTATTGCTACTCAAATCTTAGAGAAGACAAATGGTGATTGTCAACGTGAAATAAATAATACGTGGCTGTTGCTATGACGCAAAATGATGTGCAACGGTTATAGGAAGAAGCGTGGAGTGCTGGGAATCTGGAAAGACTTGTTGCCAACCCAACTCCATAGAACACTACTGATTATTTTCAGTGAGTATTTATTGATCATGGCTTGTGTGTAAACTCTTAGTGAATGATAGTGATGATGAAGATGATGATGATGGGAAGCGATAGAAAGTGTTAAAACTACTT
>CAUVYP010000895.1:442500-447107 GCA_963556195.1 Sepiola atlantica | reverse complement strand
GGTTAGGGTTAGGGTTAGGGTTAGGGTTAGGGTTAGGGTTAGGGTTAGGGTTAGGGTTAGGGTTAGGGTTAGGGTTAGGGTTAGGGTTAGGGTTAGGGTTAGGGTTAGGGTTAGGGTTAGGGTTAGGGTTAGGGTTAGGGTTAGGGTTAGGGTTAGGGTTAGGGTTAGGGTTAGGGTTAGGGTTAGGGTTAGGGTTAGGGTTAGGGTTAGGGTTAGGGTTAGGGTTAGGGTTAGGGTTAGGGTTAGGGTTAGGGTTAGGGTTAGGGTTAGGGTTAGGGTTAGGGTTAGGGTTAGGGTTAGGGTTAGGGTTAGGGTTAGGGTTAGGGTTAGGGTTAGGGTTAGGGTTAGGGTTAGGGTTAGGGTTAGGGTTAGGGTTAGGGTTAGGGTTAGGGTTAGGGTTAGGGTTAGGGTTAGGGTTAGGGTTAGGGTTAGGGTTAGGGTTAGGGTTAGGGTTAGGGTTAGGGTTAGGGTTAGGGTTAGGGTTAGGGTTAGGGTTAGGGTTAGGGTTAGGGTTAGGGTTAGGGTTAGGGTTAGGGTTAGGGTTAGGGTTAGGGTTAGGGTTAGGGTTAGGGTTAGGGTTAGGGTTAGGGTTAGGGTTAGGGTTAGGGTTAGGGTTAGGGTTAGGGTTAGGGTTAGGGTTAGGGTTAGGGTTAGGGTTAGGGTTAGGGTTAGGGTTAGGGTTAGGGTTAGGGTTAGGGTTAGGGTTAGGGTTAGGGTTAGGGTTAGGGTTAGGGTTAGGGTTAGGGTTAGGGTTAGGGTTAGGGTTAGGGTTAGGGTTAGGGTTAGGGTTAGGGTTAGGGTTAGGGTTAGGGTTAGGGTTAGGGTTAGGGTTAGGGTTAGGGTTAGGGTTAGGGTTAGGGTTAGGGTTAGGGTTAGGGTTAGGGTTAGGGTTAGGGTTAGGGTTAGGGTTAGGGTTAGGGTTAGGGTTAGGGTTAGGGTTAGGGTTAGGGTTAGGGTTAGGGTTAGGGTTAGGGTTAGGGTTAGGGTTAGGGTTAGGGTTAGGGTTAGGGTTAGGGTTAGGGTTAGGGTTAGGGTTAGGGTTAGGGTTAGGGTTAGGGTTAGGGTTAGGGTTAGGGTTAGGGTTAGGGTTAGGGTTAGGGTTAGGGTTAGGGTTAGGGTTAGGGTTAGGGTTAGGGTTAGGGTTAGGGTTAGGGTTAGGGTTAGGGTTAGGGTTAGGGTTAGGGTTAGGGTTAGGGTTAGGGTTAGGGTTAGGGTTAGGGTTAGGGTTAGGGTTAGGGTTAGGGTTAGGGTTAGGGTTAGGGTTAGGTTAGGGTTAGGGTTAGGGTTAGGGTTAGGGTTAGGGTTAGGGTTAGGGTTAGGGTTAGGGTTAGGGTTAGGGTTAGGGTTAGGGTTAGGGTTAGGGTTAGGGTTAGGGTTAGGGTTAGGGTTAGGGTTAGGGTTAGGGTTAGGGTTAGGGTTAGGGTTAGGGTTAGGGTTAGGGTTAGGGTTAGGGTTAGGGTTAGGGTTAGGGTTAGGGTTAGGGTTAGGGTTAGGGTTAGGGTTAGGGTTAGGGTTAGGGTTAGGGTTAGGGTTAGGGTTAGGGTTAGGGTTAGGGTTAGGGTTAGGGTTAGGGTTAGGGTTAGGGTTAGGGTTAGGGTTAGGGTTAGGGTTAGGGTTAGGGTTAGGGTTAGGGTTAGGGTTAGGGTTAGGGTTAGGGTTAGGGTTAGGGTTAGGGTTAGGGTTAGGGTTAGGGTTAGGGTTAGGGTTAGGGTTAGGGTTAGGGTTAGGGTTAGGGTTAGGGTTAGGGTTAGGGTTAGGGTTAGGGTTAGGGTTAGGGTTAGGGTTAGGGTTAGGGTTAGGGTTAGGGTTAGGGTTAGGGTTAGGGTTAGGGTTAGGGTTAGGGTTAGGGTTAGGGTTAGGGTTAGGGTTAGGGTTAGGGTTAGGGTTAGGGTTAGGGTTAGGGTTAGGGTTAGGGTTAGGGTTAGGGTTAGGGTTAGGGTTAGGGTTAGGGTTAGGGTTAGGGTTAGGGTTAGGGTTAGGGTTAGGGTTAGGGTTAGGGTTAGGGTTAGGGTTAGGGTTAGGGTTAGGGTTAGGGTTAGGGTTAGGGTTAGGGTTAGGGTTAGGGTTAGGGTTAGGGTTAGGGTTAGGGTTAGGGTTAGGGTTAGGGTTAGGGTTAGGGTTAGGGTTAGGGTTAGGGTTAGGGTTAGGGTTAGGGTTAGGGTTAGGGTTAGGGTTAGGGTTAGGGTTAGGGTTAGGGTTAGGGTTAGGGTTAGGGTTAGGGTTAGGGTTAGGGTTAGGGTTAGGGTTAGGGTTAGGGTTAGGGTTAGGGTTAGGGTTAGGGTTAGGGTTAGGGTTAGGGTTAGGGTTAGGGTTAGGGTTAGGGTTAGGGTTAGGGTTAGGGTTAGGGTTAGGGTTAGGGTTAGGGTTAGGGTTAGGGTTAGGGTTAGGGTTAGGGTTAGGGTTAGGGTTAGGGTTAGGGTTAGGGTTAGGGTTAGGGTTAGGGTTAGGGTTAGGGTTAGGGTTAGGGTTAGGGTTAGGGTTAGGGTTAGGGTTAGGGTTAGGGTTAGGGTTAGGGTTAGGGTTAGGGTTAGGGTTAGGGTTAGGGTTAGGGTTAGGGTTAGGGTTAGGGTTAGGGTTAGGGTTAGGGTTAGGGTTAGGGTTAGGGTTAGGGTTAGGGTTAGGGTTAGGGTTAGGGTTAGGGTTAGGGTTAGGGTTAGGGTTAGGGTTAGGGTTAGGGTTAGGGTTAGGGTTAGGGTTAGGGTTAGGGTTAGGGTTAGGGTTAGGGTTAGGGTTAGGGTTAGGGTTAGGGTTAGGGTTAGGGTTAGGGTTAGGGTTAGGGTTAGGGTTAGGGTTAGGGTTAGGGTTAGGGTTAGGGTTAGGGTTAGGGTTAGGGTTAGGGTTAGGGTTAGGGTTAGGGTTAGGGTTAGGGTTAGGGTTAGGGTTAGGGTTAGGGTTAGGGTTAGGGTTAGGGTTAGGGTTAGGGTTAGGGTTAGGGTTAGGGTTAGGGTTAGGGTTAGGGTTAGGGTTAGGGTTAGGGTTAGGGTTAGGGTTAGGGTTAGGGTTAGGGTTAGGGTTAGGGTTAGGGTTAGGGTTAGGGTTAGGGTTAGGGTTAGGGTTAGGGTTAGGGTTAGGGTTAGGGTTAGGGTTAGGGTTAGGGTTAGGGTTAGGGTTAGGGTTAGGGTTAGGGTTAGGGTTAGGGTTAGGGTTAGGGTTAGGGTTAGGGTTAGGGTTAGGGTTAGGGTTAGGGTTAGGGTTAGGGTTAGGGTTAGGGTTAGGGTTAGGGTTAGGGTTAGGGTTAGGGTTAGGGTTAGGGTTAGGGTTAGGGTTAGGGTTAGGGTTAGGGTTAGGGTTAGGGTTAGGGTTAGGGTTAGGGTTAGGGTTAGGGTTAGGGTTAGGGTTAGGGTTAGGGTTAGGGTTAGGGTTAGGGTTAGGGTTAGGGTTAGGGTTAGGGTTAGGGTTAGGGTTAGGGTTAGGGTTAGGGTTAGGGTTAGGGTTAGGGTTAGGGTTAGGGTTAGGGTTAGGGTTAGGGTTAGGGTTAGGGTTAGGGTTAGGGTTAGGGTTAGGGTTAGGGTTAGGGTTAGGGTTAGGGTTAGGGTTAGGGTTAGGGTTAGGGTTAGGGTTAGGGTTAGGGTTAGGGTTAGGGTTAGGGTTAGGGTTAGGGTTAGGGTTAGGGTTAGGGTTAGGGTTAGGGTTAGGGTTAGGGTTAGGGTTAGGGTTAGGGTTAGGGTTAGGGTTAGGGTTAGGGTTAGGGTTAGGGTTAGGGTTAGGGTTAGGGTTAGGGTTAGGGTTAGGGTTAGGGTTAGGGTTAGGGTTAGGGTTAGGGTTAGGGTTAGGGTTAGGGTTAGGGTTAGGGTTAGGGTTAGGGTTAGGGTTAGGGTTAGGGTTAGGGTTAGGGTTAGGGTTAGGGTTAGGGTTAGGGTTAGGGTTAGGGTTAGGGTTAGGGTTAGGGTTAGGGTTAGGGTTAGGGTTAGGGTTAGGGTTAGGGTTAGGGTTAGGGTTAGGGTTAGGGTTAGGGTTAGGGTTAGGGTTAGGGTTAGGGTTAGGGTTAGGGTTAGGGTTAGGGTTAGGGTTAGGGTTAGGGTTAGGGTTAGGGTTAGGGTTAGGGTTAGGGTTAGGGTTAGGGTTAGGGTTAGGGTTAGGGTTAGGGTTAGGGTTAGGGTTAGGGTTAGGGTTAGGGTTAGGGTTAGGGTTAGGGTTAGGGTTAGGGTTAGGGTTAGGGTTAGGGTTAGGGTTAGGGTTAGGGTTAGGGTTAGGGTTAGGGTTAGGGTTAGGGTTAGGGTTAGGGTTAGGGTTAGGGTTAGGGTTAGGGTTAGGGTTAGGGTTAGGGTTAGGGTTAGGGTTAGGGTTAGGGTTAGGGTTAGGGTTAGGGTTAGGGTTAGGGTTAGGGTTAGGGTTAGGGTTAGGGTTGGGTTAGGGTTAGGGTTAGGGTTAGGGTTAGGGTTAGGGTTAGGGTTGGGTTAGGGTTAGGGTTAGGGTTAGGGTTAGGGTTAGGGTTAGGGTTAGGGTTAGGGTTAGGGTTAGGGTTAGGGTTAGGGTTAGGGTTAGGGTTAGGGTTAGGGTTAGGGTTAGGGTTAGGGTTAGGGTTAGGGTTAGGGTTAGGGTTAGGTTAGGGTTAGGGTTAGGGTTAGGGTTAGGGTTAGGGTTAGGGTTAGGGTTAGGGTTAGGGT
>CAUVYP010000895.1:347500-437500 GCA_963556195.1 Sepiola atlantica | reverse complement strand
CTAACCCTAACCCTAACCCTAACCCTAACCCTAACCCTAACCCTAACCCTAACCCTAACCCTAACCCTAACCCTAACCCTAACCCTAACCCTAACCCTAACCCTAACCCTAACCCTAACCCTAACCCTAACCCTAACCCTAACCCTAACCCTAACCCTAACCCTAACCCTAACCCTAACCCTAACCCTAACCCTAACCCTAACCCTAACCCTAACCCTAACCCTAACCCTAACCCTAACCCTAACCCTAACCCTAACCCTAACCCTAACCCTAACCCTAACCCTAACCCTAACCCTAACCCTAACCCTAACCCTAACCCTAACCCTAACCCTAACCCTAACCCTAACCCTAACCCTAACCCTAACCCTAACCCTAACCCTAACCCTAACCCTAACCCTAACCCTAACCCTAACCCTAACCCTAACCCTAACCCTAACCCTAACCCTAACCCTAACCCTAACCCTAACCCTAACCCTAACCCTAACCCTAACCCTAACCCTAACCCTAACCCTAACCCTAACCCTAACCCTAACCCTAACCCTAACCCTAACCCTAACCCTAACCCTAACCCTAACCCTAACCCTAACCCTAACCCTAACCCTAACCCTAACCCTAACCCTAACCCTAACCCTAACCCTAACCCTAACCCTAACCCTAACCCTAACCCTAACCCTAACCCTAACCCTAACCCTAACCCTAACCCTAACCCTAACCCTAACCCTAACCCTAACCCTAACCCTAACCCTAACCCTAACCCTAACCCTAACCCTAACCCTAACCCTAACCCTAACCCTAACCCTAACCCTAACCCTAACCCTAACCCTAACCCTAACCCTAACCCTAACCCTAACCCTAACCCTAACCCTAACCCTAACCCTAACCCTAACCCTAACCCTAACCCTAACCCTAACCCTAACCCTAACCCTAACCCTAACCCTAACCCTAACCCTAACCCTAACCCTAACCCTAACCCTAACCCTAACCCTAACCCTAACCCTAACCCTAACCCTAACCCTAACCCTAACCCTAACCCTAACCCTAACCCTAACCCTAACCCTAACCCTAACCCTAACCCTAACCCTAACCCTAACCCTAACCCTAACCCTAACCCTAACCCTAACCCTAACCCTAACCCTAACCCTAACCCTAACCCTAACCCTAACCCTAACCCTAACCCTAACCCTAACCCTAACCCTAACCCTAACCCTAACCCTAACCCTAACCCTAACCCTAACCCTAACCCTAACCCTAACCCTAACCCTAACCCTAACCCTAACCCTAACCCTAACCCTAACCCTAACCCTAACCCTAACCCTAACCCTAACCCTAACCCTAACCCTAACCCTAACCCTAACCCTAACCCTAACCCTAACCCTAACCCTAACCCTAACCCTAACCCTAACCCTAACCCTAACCCTAACCCTAACCCTAACCCTAACCCTAACCCTAACCCTAACCCTAACCCTAACCCTAACCCTAACCCTAACCCTAACCCTAACCCTAACCCTAACCCTAACCCTAACCCTAACCCTAACCCTAACCCTAACCCTAACCCTAACCCTAACCCTAACCCTAACCCTAACCCTAACCCTAACCCTAACCCTAACCCTAACCCTAACCCTAACCCTAACCCTAACCCTAACCCTAACCCTAACCCTAACCCTAACCCTAACCCTAACCCTAACCCTAACCCTAACCCTAACCCTAACCCTAACCCTAACCCTAACCCTAACCCTAACCCTAACCCTAACCCTAACCCTAACCCTAACCCTAACCCTAACCCTAACCCTAACCCTAACCCTAACCCTAACCCTAACCCTAACCCTAACCCTAACCCTAACCCTAACCCTAACCCTAACCCTAACCCTAACCCTAACCCTAACCCTAACCCTAACCCTAACCCTAACCCTAACCCTAACCCTAACCCTAACCCTAACCCTAACCCTAACCCTAACCCTAACCCTAACCCTAACCCTAACCCTAACCCTAACCCTAACCCTAACCCTAACCCTAACCCTAACCCTAACCCTAACCCTAACCCTAACCCTAACCCTAACCCTAACCCTAACCCTAACCCTAACCCTAACCCTAACCCTAACCCTAACCCTAACCCTAACCCTAACCCTAACCCTAACCCTAACCCTAACCCAACCCTAACCCTAACCCTAACCCTAACCCTAACCCTAACCCTAACCCTAACCCTAACCCTAACCCTAACCCAACCCTAACCCTAACCCTAACCCTAACCCTAACCCTAACCCTAACCCTAACCCTAACCCTAACCCTAACCCTAACCCTAACCCTAACCCTAACCCTAACCCTAACCCTAACCCTAACCCTAACCCTAACCCTAACCCTAACCCTAACCCTAACCCTAACCCTAACCCTAACCCTAACCCTAACCCTAACCCTAACCCTAACCCTAACCCTAACCCTAACCCTAACCCTAACCCTAACCCTAACCCTAACCCTAACCCTAACCCTAACCCTAACCCTAACCCTAACCCTAACCCTAACCCTAACCCTAACCCTAACCCTAACCCTAACCCTAACCCTAACCCTAACCCTAACCCTAACCCTAACCCTAACCCTAACCCTAACCCTAACCCTAACCCTAACCCTAACCCTAACCCTAACCCTAACCCTAACCCTAACCCTAACCCTAACCCTAACCCTAACCCTAACCCTAACCCTAACCCTAACCCTAACCCTAACCCTAACCCTAACCCTAACCCTAACCCTAACCCTAACCCTAACCCTAACCCTAACCCTAACCCTAACCCTAACCCTAACCCTAACCCTAACCCTAACCCTAACCCTAACCCTAACCCTAACCCTAACCCTAACCCTAACCCTAACCCTAACCCTAACCCTAACCCTAACCCTAACCCTAACCCTAACCCTAACCCTAACCCTAACCCTAACCCTAACCCTAACCCTAACCCTAACCCTAACCCTAACCCTAACCCTAACCCTAACCCTAACCCTAACCCTAACCCTAACCCTAACCCTAACCCTAACCCTAACCCTAACCCTAACCCTAACCCTAACCCTAACCCTAACCCTAACCCTAACCCTAACCCTAACCCTAACCCTAACCCTAACCCTAACCCTAACCCTAACCCTAACCCTAACCCTAACCCTAACCCTAACCCTAACCCTAACCCTAACCCTAACCCTAACCCTAACCCTAACCCTAACCCTAACCCTAACCCTAACCCTAACCCTAACCCTAACCCTAACCCTAACCCTAACCCTAACCCTAACCCTAACCCTAACCCTAACCCTAACCCTAACCCTAACCCTAACCCTAACCCTAACCCTAACCCTAACCCTAACCCTAACCCTAACCCTAACCCTAACCCTAACCCTAACCCTAACCCTAACCCTAACCCTAACCCTAACCCTAACCCTAACCCTAACCCTAACCCTAACCCTAACCCTAACCCTAACCCTAACCCTAACCCTAACCCTAACCCTAACCCTAACCCTAACCCTAACCCTAACCCTAACCCTAACCCTAACCCTAACCCTAACCCTAACCCTAACCCTAACCCTAACCCTAACCCTAACCCTAACCCTAACCCTAACCCTAACCCTAACCCTAACCCTAACCCTAACCCTAACCCTAACCCTAACCCTAACCCTAACCCTAACCCTAACCCTAACCCTAACCCTAACCCTAACCCTAACCCTAACCCTAACCCTAACCCTAACCCTAACCCTAACCCTAACCCTAACCCTAACCCTAACCCTAACCCTAACCCTAACCCTAACCCTAACCCTAACCCTAACCCTAACCCTAACCCTAACCCTAACCCTAACCCTAACCCTAACCCTAACCCTAACCCTAACCCTAACCCTAACCCTAACCCTAACCCTAACCCTAACCCTAACCCTAACCCTAACCCTAACCCTAACCCTAACCCTAACCCTAACCCTAACCCTAACCCTAACCCTAACCCTAACCCTAACCCTAACCCTAACCCTAACCCTAACCCTAACCCTAACCCTAACCCTAACCCTAACCCTAACCCTAACCCTAACCCTAACCCTAACCCTAACCCTAACCCTAACCCTAACCCTAACCCTAACCCTAACCCTAACCCTAACCCTAACCCTAACCCTAACCCTAACCCTAACCCTAACCCTAACCCTAACCCTAACCCTAACCCTAACCCTAACCCTAACCCTAACCCTAACCCTAACCCTAACCCTAACCCTAACCCTAACCCTAACCCTAACCCTAACCCTAACCCTAACCCTAACCCTAACCCTAACCCTAACCCTAACCCTAACCCTAAAACCCTAACCCTAACCCTAACCCTAACCCTAACCCTAACCCTAACCCTAACCCTAACCCTAACCCTAACCCTAACCCTAACCCTAACCCTAACCCTAACCCTAACCCTAACCCTAACCCTAACCCTAACCCTAACCCTAACCCTAACCCTAACCCTAACCCTAACCCTAACCCTAACCCTAACCCTAACCCTAACCCTAACCCTAACCCTAACCCTAACCCTAACCCTAACCCTAACCCTAACCCTAACCCTAACCCTAACCCTAACCCTAACCCTAACCCTAACCCTAACCCTAACCCTAACCCTAACCCTAACCCTAACCCTAACCCTAACCCTAACCCTAACCCTAACCCTAACCCTAACCCTAACCCTAACCCTAACCCTAACCCTAACCCTAACCCTAACCCTAACCCTAACCCTAACCCTAACCCTAACCCTAACCCTAACCCTAACCCTAACCCTAACCCTAACCCTAACCCTAACCCTAACCCTAACCCTAACCCTAACCCTAACCCTAACCCTAACCCTAACCCTAACCCTAACCCTAACCCTAACCCTAACCCGAAAAAGAAAAAGAAAAAGAAAAAGAAAAAGAAAAAGAAAAAGAAAAAGATTTCTATTTAATTAAAAAATTTTCTTAAGATTCTCTAAACTGAAATTTATTTTTTCAAAAAGAAGGAGGGAAAAAGAAGGAGGGAAAAAGAAGGAGGGAAAAAGAAGGAGGGAAAAAGAAGGAGGGAAAAAGAAGGAGGGAAAAAGAAGGAGGGAAAAAGAAGGAGGGAAAAAGAAGGAGGGAAAAAGAAGGAGGGAAAAAGAAGGAGGGAAAAAGAAGGAGGGAAAAAGAAGGAGGGAAAAAGAAGGAGGGAAAAAGAAGGAGGGAAAAAGAAGGAGGGAAAAAGATACTTTTTTTCTTCCAACGAAACGATGAATAAAAAGAAAAATTTGCAGAAAATATTTTTTTAAATAATTTTATTTTCTAACTTCGTCTAAGAAATTAAAATTTAAGAATTCAGTTTTAAATGCTAAAATAAAAATTCTTTTTAAAAGACTACATAAAAAAACTTCCCAAAAAGTCGAACAATTAAAACTAAAAATCTATGCATAAAATAAAGTTAAAAATATGAAAATTTCCCACTCACCTTTTGCGGCTGGCTGTCTAAAAACAATTAAAAATCTCAAATTTTAAGAAACACGAAACTGAATTTTAAATAAAATCGCACTAACTTAAAAATCCTAATATTACAGGGGGGGGACGGGGGGGGGGGGTATTAGGAAAATAAATAAATAAATAAATAAAATACTAATGTTTTAAAATTGAAAATTACCATTTTAAAAATAAAAATTAAAATATTTAAATTCAAAATAATGATGTACATTTCTTTTTTTTTATTATTTCTAAACTTTTTTATATTTCAGAAATAAAAATAAAGAAAACAATCTAACAAATAATGATAAATAAACAAAAATAAAATATTTTAAACATATTTAAAATACATACAAAAAAATACAATCGAAAATCAATTAAAATTTCATTATAGTTACAAGAAAAAAACCATAATCAA
Source organism: Sepiola atlantica (assembly GCA_963556195.1). Classification (NCBI taxonomy): domain Eukaryota; kingdom Metazoa; phylum Mollusca; class Cephalopoda; order Sepiida; family Sepiolidae; genus Sepiola; species Sepiola atlantica. The sequence continues at coordinate 431,634 of CAUVYP010000895.1, read as the reverse complement.
AATTTGCAGTTTAATAAATTTTATTTCACAATAAAAAATTTAAAAAATACATACATGATTTTATTTTTTTTTAGAAATTCAAAAATTCTATTACAAATCGAAAATTCCAAATAAACAATGCACAAAACAATCTCCAATTTTGATCACACCTTCCAAACAGCAACCTAAAAACTTGTACAGGACTTCCGAATCTAAATAGAAATTAAAACTATATTTGAATTGATATTGTAATGCAAAAAAAAATATATAAATAAATAAAACTGCAAGTATTAACAAATTTTAAAAATACATGGTTTAAATAAAATTTTACCAATATTTTTAAATAACAAACTTTTCTAATCAAAATAAATTTAAATTCCCATTGTTTCAATTGCTAAAATAATTTATTTCCAATTTGCAACAAAAACAAAATATTACTTTTTTTACATATTACATTTCAAATTGCTATGAGACCTGCATATAAAAAAAAAAATACAACTTGCCAAAATCGCTATCAAATTTAACTATAAATTTAACAGGGAAAACAATCCACATATATGGCAATGATTGTAAGAGGGGGGGGGTAGATGAATGTGAAATGGGGGGGGGAGTAGTAAATGCTTAAAATGTCAAAATGACATTAAAGTAAATGACATGTAACAAAAACAATCTTTAGTAGCTTGAAATTAAAACAAACATTCACCACAAAATTAATCAGTTCCAAAACAGTCAACTCGACTTTGCAATCTTTATCTCAACAATTCTCAAATACGAATGTTTTTAAAACATTCCTTGCAACATAATTTGTAAGTAAAAAGATTAAAAGATTTATTCTTACCAAATAATAACTTCAAACATTGCCTGTCAAGTCGAACACAACCAACTTTAAACTGCACGTCGAGCTGGATTCGAATGCTGTCTATCAAAGCTTCAACAAAAACTAACAAACATTTTCACAACTACAACAATGAAATCAATTTAACATTATATTTCAAGCAAGAGAAACCTCTATCGCCATTAAACATTCACTTCTAACATTTACAAATCAAACTACAACCGAAAACTCTTCATGCCAAAAACGGGAGTCTAACAGCCATCCAAACAGATACTACACTTTCATCCTAATCACAAGCTTCCTGAAAAAAAATACAAAGTCCATCTCCAAATACAAAATTCATTCTAACATCAATTGCTAATGATTTAACAATTTTACATTTGCAAATATCCAACCAAAAACACTTCCAAATAAAATGTGCTAGTTCACTGCAAAAGTAAACAGATCAAAACAAACACAATTTTACATTTCAATTCTTCACTTTTATTTCCAGCCAATTCAAATTCCTTCAACAAAATCGACTTATTCCAAACAGTCTTTTCTTCTATATACATTTTTTACATAATTACATAAAATAAAAAACCGTAACAACAACTTTACAAAAAATAGTGTCGCTTGCTAAACAATCCATCGACCAGATACAAAAAGAAATATCATTACAAAAACTCATTAAAACATGTTATTAAAATTCAAACCCAATCTTTACGATTTTTGACGAATAGCTATCCAAAAATTAACTATTAAAACCAGTTCTAACAGAACAGACTAAAGTTGAAACAAAATCAAATACTTCTACAAATTATCAACCAAATTAAAATTTGACAAATAAAACTGAAACATTAGTTTAATGTTACGTTAGTTTTCATTAGTGTTGGTTATCAGTAATTACGGTTAGACAACTTCAGTTTACAAAGCAAAAAATACTTTGGTTGATAATGCGTACATTCTGTAGTTGATTTTCTTAGACTTTGCCTTCAATGACAATATTCACTAAAAATTAAACAAGTACTCACATTTTTTGGGATACCTATTTCAATCAAATACCCTTATTCTGTAATAAAAACACTTCCCAAAATCCCAAACACCATGTTAAAAAAAAGTTTCAATTCATTTTATTCTTCAAAAATTTCAGTCACAATATTGCACAACAAATTACATTCCTTTCAGTTCATCACAACGGGAATATTATTTCCTTCGTTCCAAGATGAGAGCAGTGTCGTTCTCTTAACCATTTCCAAACTGAAAAACAAAAAATAATTTTTTACTAGTAAAATACTTTTAAAATTTACCATGACAACGTCTCCTGCAACTTATGCATTTATTGTAGAGAAAAATATTAAATATACGTCAAATATTTTAAACATAAAGTAGCTTTCACTAGTTTTCACCTGAAGAGGGCCGAATCAATACTAGTTAGTGAAAAACATGCTATAAACAATGCTCTCTATCAACAGAATCCAATAATAATACTTTCCATCTCAAAAAGTTTTCCACTCAGCCTAAATTTTAGCACAACCATTCATTATTTTTAACACTAGAAAACAGATTATTTAATTTTTAAAATATCCTATCAAATAATTTAATTTTAACTTACCAGATAAACTCCTTCGTCCACTTCTAATTAAAATCTTCTCAAATGGAAATTCCTGTCAAGACCTACATTTGAAAAGAAACAAAAAACAAAAATGAGTTATGAATAAAACAAGTAACAAATTCATACACCAAAATCCTATACTTTCACTTCATTCTACTATTATATCGTAAACTGATAATGCGTAATTATTAGTGATTCTTTATTATATTATAATAAACAACTTGCTACAAATTTGGATCAACACTGTCTGATAATCAGATTAAATCCCAGAAAAAAAACATCTACAAATGGGAATAGTTTCTTAAATAAATATTGTTTTGTAATTTAAAAAAAAAAAAAAAAAAAAAAAAAATTTACAAAGTATGCATGCCACTCCTTCAATTGTGATATTCTTAAATTCGCTTTAAAACGTCCTGCTGTTGTCTCTCCACCAAATCCAAACTGAAAAAGATAGATAAAAACACATTACGCAGTAAATTATACTACAACGTTGTCATGAAAAAAATCTAAAGTCTATTTGAAATTGTTGAATCACATACAAAAGTCAAACTTGCAATGTCGCAACATTGATACTATGCAAAAACACTAATTTAATATTACATTTTTCTTCGATTCAAAATATACATAAGTATCGCACAGAAACAATATTTAAAAATACTTCCATACTAAAAATTGTAAACTGCAATTTCAATTTATAACATTTTACCTTTCGTCTTCATTTTATAGAAAATAAACATTAAATTTATACTGCTATTTTGCTGTCATTTAAAATAAAACAGGCAAAATCCTTAAAATAATTTACATCATTTCCTAAAAAAGCAAACACAGATTGTCCGAAAATGAACAATTAAATAACAATAGATTCATAAATTGAGATTTATTGAACAGAAAACTTCTATCATTAATGAGGTACTTTTTCTCAACTGAAAATACAAAATTAATGCAAAGGTTTTCGCCATGTCATTACTCACACGTTATATCTATCACGAATCCAATCCAAACATTGTTCTTTGACGATTTTAACAAATAAGTATCCAAAACTATGACGTAGTTCTAACGGAAATCGAATGCTTCTACACATTACCAACCGAATTAAAAATTAATTGGCAAAATATTAGTTTCGGTTAATATTCAGGTTAGAAAAAAAGCAAAGTGTAATTGATACTGTGGAAATTCTTCGCTCTAATTTCGAATCGTTTGCCTTTAATGGCACTTTTCAGTCACAATTAATCGAATACAAACATTTGCTTGGATACCTATTTCATAAAATACCCTTTTTGACTACCAAAATCACTCCATTAAAAAGATAATTATTTCATTCCTCACAAACTTGCTACACAATGTTATTATTGAAATTTACTTATCTCTTTATGTTAATCACAACTGCAATTTTATTTTACTCGATCCAAAAGTACCGCCAGTGTCGTTCTGTTAACCAATTCCAAACTGAAAAAGAAAATAGATTGTTTTACTAGTAAAACAGTTTTTAAAACAACTCACCATAAACAACGTATTTCCAAACTTTATATATATAAAACACACATGATATTCAAAAAAGAAAATTATTGAATATTATTTTTAAAAATTTGGAGGAATTAAACGTAACCTACCAGCAAAATTATCGGTTGCTTGACAGATCGTCGATTCAAATTGAAAACGCCGAAATATTCATGTCGGAAAACTGAAAAAGAAAATAATTTCGGTATAATACAAATCTTTTTATTTCATTTACAAAAAACACAAAGTAATCTGAAGAAATCTCATTTTATAGTTACCAAAAATTAATCCATTAAACTGTAGATCTTTTTAATCATATACGAAAGTGACAAGATTAGCTAATTAAATAAGCATTCATGTTCACATGAATAAATGACGTACATAAAGTCAGGAAAGAATATGAAAATTGTGTAATAAAAGATGATCTTTCAAATTCAAACAGGATTCATTTATTTTAGACATTGACTACTTCTTTCTTTTTTAATACTATCTATTAATTAAACCTGCTAGAGGAGAATTACACACATGATCAGTGGAATATTAAGTAGACTGCCAAAAACAGTCAGCAGCAGCCCCGTCGGCATCTCCTGGTAGGCTCACCTCAGGCAAGGAGAAATAATTATATACTTTTATTATTCTCTTAACTTCCCTTATTTTATCTTTTACTCTTCACATTCCATCAAAGATAGAACTGACAAATAGAAAAAAAAAATGGCTGTTCCCTCAATTCGAATCTATACATCGAAAATTTATTCTTGGCTAGTTTTAACCCTTGACTAAGTATTCTTTTCTTTTTTTTATAGCCCGACATCAATTGACTTCAGTCTTGTCTCGGCCCATTTCCATCAAAAATTGCTAAATTAAATAGCAACAAAAACATCAAAGTACCAACTCCACAAAGTCGACAAGAAAATAATGAAGTAGACTCGATCTTCTTCACTAATCGAACACGTAAAAAAACTAGTATTAGAATAAATACTATATTATTAAAATAAATTTAACTATTCATCAACAGGAAATAACATCAAAATGTAATTCAACTGCAAAATGCTATCTAAAAACTGAAAAACTACAATTATTTAAAATTCCGTTACAGAATATCAGAACAACGTCGATACCGTCGGTTCCACATCCACACAAAATAAACCAAACCAAGTATAGTTCCTCTAGGTTGAGATTTTAAACCGGCGGTACCGATGTTACTCTAATCTTCTGGAATACTTCAAGTTTACGTTTCGCGCTAAAATAATAAATTAACTATTCACTACTTTCACCTAACAATTTAAGAAACAAAGAAACAGTGTCTGCTGTTTCGCCCCGACAATTAATTATTTATACAAATGTTAAAATTTCACAACTATTCTGACTGCATCGTCAACGTTCGGTAAAACCCCAACAATTCACTAATTGAAAACTCCCAACCGATAATCGACGACAAAGAACATAAAAATAAAATACATCAATGAAAACAAAACTTTATTTAAAACTTACATTTTAATAAATCTTTAGTTTAAAATTAACGTAAAATGTCGTTTATTGATAAAATATTGTCATATTAAATTATGAAAAAAGAAAACCTTTAAAATAAAACTTAAAATCTGGCAGTGCAAGGGAACTAACTCAATTTTTTCCTACACGGTTAATCTCCCTTGAAATTCAATAACATAATCCACAAAATGAAAGAAAATATTAATCCTCCCTTCACGTAAAAATTCAAACTTCAGGAAATTAACCAATTTTATTGAAACATTCAGCATTTAATAATCGATAGTCACTTCCTAAAATACAACCATTATTTAGTTTTAAATCTTAGTCAAAACATAATTGTTTTTTTTAAAACAATATACATCTTTACTAAACTAATAGTTTCATGTATTAATAGAAACAATCGCAGACATCATTACAAACGTCACCCAGCATGAAAAGACGAGTGATCGTATTCGATGTTGCCAAACAGTCATTAGCAAAAACTAGATATTATGATCAAATATTTACATAAAAAAACAAACAAAAAAATAAATAAACATCGAATTAATACCCCTCGTTTAACTATGATTTATTCGTTCTTTATTTTTATATATGTATTTTGCTGTCATTTCCATTTATATTTTACAAAAATTAAACAAACATTTATCATAGTAGCCCCGCTACATACGACACTAGGATAACCTATCCGGATTTTGTACCCCTACCCCACACGAAACAAATTACACAATAACGTACTGTTTGGATAAAATATATACGAAACTGATCCATCACTCAAAATTCAAAAAATGTTTTCCTTGCGTAATCGCCAAAAAAAGCAGAATATATTTATAGGGTGGGGGGGGAGCAGAGTGATTTAATCTGAAAATTTTCAAATATTTTATTGTTTTTAAATTTTACTTTCCTTGTTTATTTTTTTTATTCTAAACAATTGGGTTTAGTGAAGTTATTTTTTCACGTGAAAATTAAAATAGCTAAATAATTAAATACATTATTTATCATATATAAATAAATATTAAGTTTTCGTTTTATGGATTAGCACCATCAGCGACCACTTCCAAATAGGCAATTACGGGTTGATCGCCCACAATATTCTTGCTGTAGAAAAAAAAACATTTTAATGTAAAGTTGGGCATCAGTGTCGCATAGAAATTTAACTTAAAATGAAAGTAACCATTTTTTTTGTTACTATTGGAGATTCATTCTTTGCATTATATGTAGTGGAAACAGGACACCACTCTTTTCAGCTATTAACTGGTTTTACAACCTTACCAGTCACACTTAGAGATGGTGTTAAAAATATATTCGTTAATTGTCAAGTTAGAACGACGCTAAAAACTAGAATCATATTGTTTAAACTTAGCTGAGGTTTCTAATCTACAAAATTATGCAAGTCTAAATAAAAACATTTTAACTACCCATCCCAATTAATTGGTGTTTATTTCTAAAAAGTTTCGATAAATGGAGAAAAAAAACCGCATTTATTCATTTAGAGCACAGAAATAAAGTTTAAATATAGGAATATTTTTTATTTAAAAAACTGAGGTGTTAGGAAGTTTCTTTTCTTCGTTATAGTAATCAGGTTTTCAATGATGACTTTTCAGTCGCCAAATACAGCAACATATTTATTTTAAACATTAAATTAGATATCTAAAAGAAAACTTTACAAGTTATTTCGTTCTATATGGAGTGTAATTATATTAAATAAATTATGCCAGCTAACTAAAGTTAATTCATGGAAACACAAATACTTAAAATGGGACCGGAACTTATTCAGATTTAAAACTAATCATTTCGAACCTTAAATGTTTTAGAAAATCCTTTAAATTATTATTACTACTAATAATATTAACAAAACTTGATTATCAATAAGAAAACTAAAACGAAAATAGAAATAAATTGTTAATATTAATCAAGTTTTTACCAAATTATGCTAATCAAGCATCGTTCTGTTAGCTAGATGTAATATTTTTTGAAATTAATTAAATGTACAATTGAATTAAATAAACGTAACGTGTTTTAAAACAAACTGAATAAATACAATAATATTTCGAATTTATTCCTTTAAATTATCTTAACGATGCATACTGGGATTCTGACTAGCTACATTCTACCTGGTAGGGTCGCCGGCATCACTGGTCTGCACTCAGATTCTAAATCTCTCACATGACTCTTAACGACATGCTTCAAAAAACCTCTTCTAATGTCTGGCCAAATTACCCAGACTTGCAGCCTGGAGAGAATGGCTCAATGTCTATTTATAGCAGACACAATATGCGACAGGGTGTCATTTTCATAAGTCAACTATCACTCGCCACAAGCGGAGCAAGCACCAACAATAGATGATTTGAGCTAAGGAATAGACCAAACACCCTGCATCAAACAAACCTCTATACATGGACTGGCTTGTCTGCAGCGATTTTCTTTAACAAACATTAGCAAACTGACAAGTCACGACAATGCAACCTGGCCTCTAATCATATACAGCAAATCAATGACTAAAACAACAACTATCATCGACATAGCTCAACTACACAAAACAACTTGCATCAAACAGCAGCCTCATAAAACATGAATACGTTTTTGTTTCTGGCAATTCGATACTAAACATAAAACTGTCAGCAAACGACTATTTTAAAAAATATATAAGCATATATAGCTTCTATAATTAGTAACGTTTTAATAAAAAAAACTCAGTTCGGTGGAATTTCTATAGAAGCACAAAAACCCTACACAAAAATAAATTCAGCTCGCCGCAGAATCTTATTCGACATTCTTTTCTCTGCTGCCCATTCTCCTTTTCTTTCTTTTTATTAGCAGATTTTCCCTCAGTTTTTTCCGTTTAACCAATCAGAAAAAAACAATCCGCTGGCTCACTATTTATCATTATAATTAAATCCATTATTATTGTGAAGCAACCAGTAGATTTGTTACTTTAAAGTTGTGAGTCCAATCCTCACTAGAAAACTAGTAAGCCAAACTTATTTCCCTTTCCATCTGCAAGCCAGGCAAAGGCGGACCCTCTTACTGCAGGGTTGAACTAAGTCCGGGCCATCTCCATCGCTCGATTCTGGCTCAAGATCAATAATTCCACCAGAGCTTCGCATCAATACTTGATTTCTTCGTTTCAGGGCTTTTCTTGAATCACTTTGGTAATTGCCACTGAATCATTGTTTCGTATCCAATTCTGCTTCGCACTGGTTCTCAAGGATCGAGTCTCTAATAAGACCCCAACCATGCCATTGCATTCACCTTTCATTGCTGTCTTTCTAACAGTCCTTTCAATGTTTTTACTTAGTAATTATAGTGTTAAGATGTCTAAGTTGTGCCAGGGTTGGTTTACAATAAGAGTCATAATTAAATTATTTAGCTTTCTACAATTATTACAACCCAATCTTAGTCGAGGAGAGCCAAGATTGCTAATAACTTGAGTATAGCTATGAACGTTCTATAATCCTGTTAAATCCTTTAACTAGATTAAATCCCAAAAATCTTTGATCTCACGACCGAGTGGGTTATCAAAGCCCTGATTATCCATCGCATCAAATTAGTTCACACACACACCATCTACATCTATCTCTAGGATTGCCCCACTGACCAACTTGCAAACTACATCAGTCTAAGCACACTAATAGAAGTCACATCGTCCTTCCATAACATTACACAACAAAGATCACAACCTTCACGAGTCCACAACCTTCTCAAATGGTGTGGTATCTCACTCTGAATCTAGACTAACAATTTCCACACATGAACAAGGATCACACCATTTACAGACAAATATACTCAAGACAATGTTCAGCTATGTTTACAAATGTCCCCACTTAGCCCCCATAAATTCTAGTAACAAGTTAATACTATTCCTAACCACATTACTTAAGCCACCCTCATTAATCTTTATAAATAATATCTTTTGCCCCCATTACCGTTCTAAATATGGCCCACTAAAATATTAATGACTGCTCTTTGTAGACAGGTTTAAAACCTACATCTCACTTATATGCCCCGATCAATAATACGTCAACTCACGACAAATAACTATCATTTTACATAAACTCCCATGCAAGACATTAATATTAACAGCTGCATTTCTACAAACTATGTAAAAAAAAAAATGAGATCCACCTATAATCCATATCAACTACGATGTTATCCCACTCATCCACAATGACATTATTTATTCTTCGAAAGACAACAGAAGCGACACCGTCCAAAAAGATTTCAACTTGATCAAAGCATCATCCTCAAGAACGTTGCTCCTTTGTCAAGAAAAGGAAGAAACCGTCTCCTGAAATCACAGCTGATCCGCTCACCAATGTGGGCGCCCACAAAGAGAATTCGGAGGCCATAACCCCATTATAACAGCTTCAGCCAGTTCTCTAGTTGCCTTTCTCAGAATTTCAATAAACTATCCCTACACAAGTCATTGTGTGTATTCACTCCCCTTCCACTACGCTACTTAATCACATTCCGCCATTAAAATTAATTCGTTAAACCCCCCCCCCCCCCAAAAAAAAATAATAACTTGAGACTTCGATAAAACTCCATTTATCCCAGGATTCAAAATTAACTAATTAACACTTTATTCTATTTGCTCTTTCATAACCCTCAAATACTATATCATTTCAGCCTTCCACATTTTCACATGTCGTACACTCCTAATGTTTCTCATCAACAATCGTACCCGTCTAGCCATCTTTGATACTATATACAAAAACATACAAATACTTCTTCCGCACCACTAACACTTCCTACAGAAACCTCCCAGACAGACCACCCTTCCCATCAACCTGATAACTTAGGACTCATCTTACCCAACCTCACGACTTACAAACCAGTCACATTACCTCTCATCTTCTAAACCTAAACATCGTCTCCTTAACGTGTTCTTAAAAATATCAAAGTCAAGCGATTATGAACCCTCCTTTTCCAAGTAAATCATGGTAAACCAACTTGGGTAGATTCCCTCAGACACGTATCTAGTTCATTATTAATCTCTTCCACTCCTGCAATAGTGCGCTATTTAAACGATCGTGCTCGCGTTCCATTTTCGGATTTCGACAATTTCTATACAGTTTTTTGCTGTTCTTGACGCTCTTAAGAGACGTCAACTGCCTCTTGTGGACAGCCTTAAAATCAAATACATTAGATTCCCGTTATACTTGAATGATTCAAGTTTCTCATTTAATCTTCAAAATCACAAGTAAGCTAGTCTACATCATTATATAGTACCCTCTCAATTCTCCCATGGATTACACGTCAACTTTAAACTATAATCAGGACAATTTTAATGCGACAGCAAAGATGATATACAAACGACATGGCTGGGGAATTAAAGAACACTCTTACCTTTCTGATGTCTGCTTCAACTTGCAATCAAGTCTGCTTCATGTTAGCACTTTCTTCAATTCTTTTAGAATCTCATTTTTATGGATTGGTCTTTCGTTGTTTTCACTCGTCCTCAGGTTACAAACTGGTCCCAATCGTTATCATAAACAATGCAACACTTATCCTCTAAACCGTATCTTGTTTCTGCTGAAACCATCTTCTGTTACAAGATCAGGATGCACAACCAATGCGTAGTGATCGACAACAATTCTCACGGACTTCGTGAACAAATTACATGACGAATCTTCATTACTAAAATAATCAATATCGATCAATGTCTGCGGTAATGGTCAATTCAGAACTTGGTCACTGTTCTAAAATATTTCAATTACACACAGAACCATTTATTTTAACAAAGGCAAAATGGGAATCCGAGTTAAACTTGCGAAACGAAATAGCTTACTTTTATTTATTAAAAAGTCACAAGCTATTTTTTACCCGTTGCACTTTCTACTTCAGTTTGGAAAAAGAATCAGCAAGGTTTTGAAAAACAAGATTCTTCAAACTGCTACCATGGGCATTTCTGTTGACAGCAGAGATGCCAAGAAATCATCTCACAAAAAGTTCTATATCATATTCAATAAATAAATGGGAGAAATTAGATTGAATTATTCAAGCATATGTGTGGAATTGCTTTGTTTTGTTTTTTTTACAAGTTCTACTTCAAAAATATTACCAAGTGAAACCTATTCACCAGAGTTAATCCAGGAATCAACTAATAATTATACTCTACTTGAGATTAGATTTGGTGCAAAAACAGCTTATTTTCATAAAATTTAACGAATAAAATTCTTTACATCTTAATGTTTATTCAGTGTTTGGTTTAGTTTTTTTAATTTCATGGTCTGGACATTTTGGTATATTATGTAACAGACTTTACTAAAACACCAACAAAGATTGTCGAAAATATGAATATATTTTCTAATTTAATCCTAAATTAGAACGAGTTTTCATAAACAATATTTACTGGCAAACACTTTCCATCATTACCGACTTAGCTTTCCTCAACTCAACATTAAAGTAACGAAACGTTTATTGCACCACTTTAAGAGAAAAATGTAAAAATGATTTTATTCTACAGAAACTTTTTACACAATCTTATTGTAGAAAGTTACTTATCTGTTTATGTTCCTCACAACTGGAATATTCAATATAATACAGGCAGTCATTTTGTTGAACAATTTCAAACTGCAAAAGAAAAATGGCATTGTTTACGAGTAAAAGTTTTAAAAATTACAATGAACAAGTTTTACATCAACTTGTAAAATGAAATTTGTTTTATAGTAATAAACATAACTTACCACGAAAACTTCGGTTTCCTGATGTAAATCGTTCATTCGTATTCGACAGTCCGCAAATTGCATGTTCAATAACTGAAAAATGAAACAATTTAGGTATAATACAAATCTTTATTTCATTTCTAAAATAAAATAATATCAAGAATTAGTATTTTGCAGTTATACTAGAAAATAAAAAAAACTTATGTGCTATAAATATTTTTAATCATACAAAACTGCCAAGATTCGCTTCTTAAGTAGGGCATTCGTGTGCACCTCTTAGTTGCTGTTCGATCAATGCGACCACAACAAAATTGAAAATTAAAAACATTGTTCTACATTGAAATAGATAAAAAAAACTGAATTATATATCAAGAAATGACGTACATAAAATCACGAAAGAAAATGAAAAGTGTTTAACTATTTATTAACTAAACCCGCTACGGGTTAGGGTTAGACTAGGTCAGTAAACTAGATTAAGTACACTGCCTTAAAAAAGGCATGAGCATCCCGTCGGCATTTCCTGGCGATAACAATAATTGACTACATTTGATATTCTCGTAACTTTTTATTTTGTCTTTTATTCCTCACATTGTGAGCGATGTTTCTGACAAATAAGAAACAATTGCTGATTTCAGAGTTGGAATCTATCCATCTAAAATTTAGTTTTAGTTTTTACACTTGACCTAGTATTTTTTTTTTTTTTTTTAGAAACCGATATCAATTGTTTTAATGCCTTGTCTGCACCGATTTCCATCAAAAATTGCTTAATTAAAATTGCTTAATTAAATAAATAGCCTAAAAGAGAAAGCAGCCCAATAGCAACAAAAACATAAAAAGTACAACTATAAAGTCGGACAGTATGCTTTAGTTAAAAAAAAAAAATTACTCAGTCTTTAATGATCAAACACGAAAAAGACTACCGAAAATCAGAACAGATACTACATTCTTAAAATAACTTCGTTAACTCTTCTATCCTTTTACCAACCAATTGCATGACCAAAAAACTGCCATAATTGAATTCTACTTGAAAATCCACTCTTAAAAGTGCAGAAATACCTTAATTTATTTAAAAATGCATTACAGAATATAACATCGGTGCTGTCGGTTTCACATCCAGACAAAATAAATAATTCCCTTGATTTGAAATAAAAACCGACGGTACCGATTTGATTTTATCTTCTAATACTGCAAGTTTACGGTTCGTGGTAAAATAACTTATTTACAAAGCCATTCTTAACACGGACAATGATAATGGATTTGTTAACTATTCTGTACTTCCACCTAACAATTAAATAAACTAATTATTGTGCGTCTGCTTTTTCGTACCGACAATTAATTATTTAAACAAATGTTAAACTTTCGAAACTCCTGACTGCGTCGTCAACGTTCGGAAAAAGCCCGACAATTGACTAGATGAAAACTCAACCGATAATCTACGACAAAAATAAAATATACACATAAAAAGAACACAAATTTCTTTGAAAAGATTTTATGACATCTTTAGTTTATTAAAATTAACTTAAAATGTCCTTTATTATTGACAAAAATTAATTAAATACGAAATTTAAAACAAAACATGTAAAATAAAACTTTATAAAGAGAAAAAAAAAACTCAAATCTTGCAGTGGAAGGGAACTAACTCTAGTTTTTTTCCTACTCTAGTTATCTCCCTTGAAATTCACTCGTAGGTTCGTGCTTCATTTTGTTTACACTCTTACACTTCAAAATTCACCAAAATTCAGGAAATCAACCAATTTTATTCAAATTTTCAACATTTTTTCATCGACGATCACGTAATAAAATAAAACCATTATTAACTTTTAAATCTTACTGAAAATATACTATTTTTTGGAAAACAAATTACACCTTTAAAAAGCGTACATTTTTAAAAACAATTGCACACATTACAAACAAATTACCCAGCATGAAAACACGAGTGATTTCCAAGGGGGGAGGGAACGTATTTCTGTTGCTAAACATTCTACAGAGATACTAGCAAAAATAGGATTGGATTTTATCATAGAAGACAAAAAAAAAAAATAATAAACATGGATTTAATACCACTCGTTTAACTATGATTTGTTCGTTCTATATATGTATTTTGCCGTCATTTAATTCGTCTTAATCTACCGGTTGCCACTATTGAATTCAGCGTTTGGCGGTTTTCACCAAGGAAAATTTCAGGTACTACATAGAAACCCCGAGCGTGTTCACCAGCGCTGATTTAAAAATTCACCTTCAAAAACTTTAAACATCGTCAACGTTATTAACAATTTTTCAAACGAATCACGAGTTCAGAAATTAAAAAATTGCATAATAATATTTTCATAAATAAACGATATTATTAAAGTTATATGGCCAACCGGGACTAATACAGCAATTATTCCTACTATTTCGCTTTCATGACACTAAATAAAACTAGATTCCTTAAGTAGATAATTTTCTTTTATACATTACAAAATGTATTAAGAAAAAAACATTTATCATAGTAGCCCCGCTATCAACCATACTACGATAATGACTTTTATAAGAAAAAAAATCATAACCTACCCGGGCAGCAATTAATTGAGAGGTTGGTTAATTAACTAATATATTTGTTCCTTCCCACGAAAAAAAATAACTCATTAGAATAACGAACTGTTTGGGTTTAATATATAGGAAAACTGATCCATCGCTCAAAATTCTAAAATGTTTTCCTTGCATAATCGCCTAATAAAGCAGAATATATTTATGGGGTTTGCGGAGGGGGGGGGGGGCACGAGTGAGTTAATCTGCAAATTTACCCATACTTTATTTATTTTAGATCTTATATTTTTTTTAATGTACTTCCTTTTCATTTTATTTCTAAACAATTGGATTTAGTCGTGTTATTTTTTCACGTAAAAATTAAAATAACTAAATTGTTAAACTTATTTATCATGTATAAATAAAAAAAAAAATTAAGTTTTCGTATAATTGTACATCAACATCACCTACCCCCCTCCCAAATACGATTCTACATTTTAGACAATTACGTGATCAACCAGAATATCTTGGCAGCAGTAGAAAACAACTTAATTTAAATGAAGAAAAGGGCATCATTTTCGCATAGAAATTTAACTAAAAATGATCCTCTATATCCGGACCATTCTAATGTTTTATGGCAGTTAACCATTTTTTTCATTTGCTATTGGAGATACATTCTTTGCGTTATTCGGGGGAGGGGGGAAGATGACCACTCTTTTCAGCTATTACGTGTGGTTTTACGACAATGCTAGTCGGACTTAGGAATACTGTTAAAAAATATATTCGTTAACTGACCTAATAAGTTAGAATGGCGCTAAAAAGTAGAAACATTGTTTAAACTTAGCTGAGGGTTTTAATCTACAAATTTATCAAACTTTGTTAAAATTATTCGGGTCTAAGTAAAAACATTATTTTAACTATCATCCCAATGAATTATTGTTTATTTATAAACAGTTGTTTACAAGGAAAAAAAATTCACGTTTATTCATTTAGAAGACGAAAAACAGTTAAAAAATATTTTTTTTAATTTAAACATCTGAGATGAGTTACTAAGTTTTTCTTCATTTTATAGTAAATATAATCACGTTTTCGCCAACATCAAATATTGAGACGTCGAAAACGGCAACAAAATTTTAAACATTAAATTATATATCTTATAAACTTTAAAAAGTTATTTCGTTCAATACGGAGTGTAATTTTATTAAATAAATTATGCCAGGTAACTAAAGTTAATTCATGGAAACACACGCATACTCAAAATAAGACCAGAAGTTATTCAGATTTAAAACTAATCATTTCGAATTTTAAATTTTTTTCATAAAATCGTTTAAATTACTAATATTAACAAAACTTTAATATATATAAGAAAACTAAAACGAAATAAATAAATTGTTAATATTAATCAAGGTTTTATAAAATTATTATACTAATCAAGCATCGTTCTGTTAGCTAGATACAATTTATCTGGAAGTAATTAAATGTACAATTAAATTAAATAAACGTCTTTTCAAACAGAATACAAAAATATTTCGCATTTATTCCTTTAAATTAACTTAACGATGCATACTGGGATTCTGACAAGCTACATTCTACCTGGTAGGGTCGCCAGCATCACTGGTCTGCACTATTATTCTAAATCTCACATCATGACTCGAAACGACGTTTCAAGAAACCTCTTCTGATGTCTGGCCAGCTCAAGACCCGTACAAATTACCCAGACTTACAGGCTCGAAAGAATGATTCAGTGCCACTATTTATAACATCAGAGACAACATGCGACATAGCTAGGTACTACATGTTATCAGTCTCATAGGTCAGCGATCATCCGCCACAAGCTGAGCAAACACCAACAAAAGGTGCTAAGCCACCACAGTGTGCCTGTTCAATAGATGCTTAGAGTTAGGGAATAAACCAAAAACCCTGCAAACAAACAATACTTTTTACATCGACTGGCTTGTCTAGCGAGATTTCCTATATAAACAAACATTAGCAAGCTGAAAGATCACGACAATGCACCCTGGCCTCTGATCATTTACAACAAATCAATGAATCTAGACAACTAATATCGACGTCGCTGAACTACACCAAAACTTGCATCAAACAGCTTCATACAACAGAAATACGTTTTTGTTTCTGGCAATTCTCTACTAAACATAAAACTACAATCCAATAAAACTTCTCTCTCCACCTGTCAGCCCATGTAATGTATTCTTTCGAGCAGCATAGCAAAGTTTTTTATCCACAACAATATTCCTGAACCTGCTTTTCTGCTGGACTTCATGGATTCACTTCAGAAACCAACTGTACACTTCAAGTTTTGCTTGGGTTTTTTCAAAATCTCTTCGTTAGAATTAAGAGTTACATTGAACAGCATTGCTCAATTTAAAATTATTTATCATTCGCATAATTGACCAAATACTTTCGCAGTTCGTCCACTTCTTTCCACGAACATTAAAAATCAAGACTAATCGTTTCTTGGTATTAATATAAGCCATGACCTTTTCCAGGCGTTCTTTTTTTTTTCATATTAGGAACGTTAACTCAAAGTTGATGAGCGTCACTTAATTCTTTTCATTTTACGAATTCCAATTGACTTTATCTCAAGTTCGTCCCGTAAAAGCTGCTTTACTTTTTCCAATTTCAATTCAATTCTTTTGTTATTCAACTCAAATGCATTTTGTAAATTTGCCAAGTCTTCATTTTCCAATTAAACAGTTTCCATGCTACACTTTTTCAGCTTGATTTGAATTGTTTGTTCAAAGTTAAAGATTACTTCAATTTACAAAAAAAAAAAAAAAAAAAAAAAAAAAAAAAATCCACTTGTTCATATTTATTTTTGTACACTTTAAAATATATATACAAACATATAGCTTCGCATCAATACCTTATTTCTTGATTTGAGAGCTTTTCTTGAATCACTTTACTTTTGTAATTCCCACTGGATCATTGTTTCGTATCCAATTCTGCTTCGCACTGTTCTCAAGGATCGAGTCTCTAATAAGACCCCAACCATGCCGTTGCATTCACCTTTCATTGCTGTCTTTCTAACAGTCCTTTCAATGTTTTTACTTAGACATCTTAACACAATAATTACAAGTTGTGCCCGACTTGGTTTACAATAAGAGTCTTAATTACTTAGATTATTTAGCTTTCTACAATTATTCCAACCCAATCTTAGTCGAGGAGAGCCAAGATTGCTAATAACTTGAGTATAGCTATGAACGTTCTATAATCCTGTTAAATCCTTTAACTAGATTAAATCCTCAAAATCTTTGATCTCGTTACAGAGTGGGTTATGAAGCTATATCAAATCTCCAATTATCCATCGCATAAAATTAGTTCACACACCATCTCTAGGATTGCCCCACTGACCAACTTGCAAACTAGACATCAGACTGACCACACTAATACGATTCACATGATCCTTCAATAACCTTACACCATGACGGGTCCACTGCCATTCTCAAATGGTGTGTTATCTCACTCTGAATCTAGACTAACAATTTCCACACATGAACAAGGTTCACACTATTTACAGACAAATATCCTCAAGACAAAACGTTAAACTATGTTTACAAATGTCCCCACTAAGCCCCATAAATTCTAGTAACAAGTTAATAATTCCTAACCACATTACTTCAGCCACCCTTGTTAATCTTTTCGATAAATAATATCTTCTCCCACCCCCAATTACAGTCCTAAATAAGGCCCCCTAAAATACTTCCTATAATAGTAATGACTGCTCTTTGCAAACGGGTTTATAATAACTACACCTGGCTTGCTACTACATCGACGAGTTCTATCACTATGTATAGACTGCCATGCAAGGCATTACTAACAGCTGCATTTCTACAAACTATGTAAAAAAAAAAATGAGATCCACTTATAATCCATATCAACTACGATGTTATCCCACTCATCCACAATGACATTATTTATTCTTCGAAAGACAACAGAAGCAACACCGTCCAAAAAGATTTCAACTTGATCAAAGCATCATCCTCAAGAACGTTGCTCCTTTGTCAAGAAAAGGAAGAAACCGTCTCCTGAAATCACAGCTGATCCGCTCACCAATGTGGGCGCCCACAAAGAGAATTCGGAGGCCATAACCCCATTATAACAGCTTCAGCCAGTTCTCTAGTTGCCTTTCTCAGAATTTCAATAAACTATCCCTACACAAGTCATTGTGTGTATTCACTCCCCTTCCACTACGCTACTTAATCACATTCCGCCATTAAAATTAATTCGTTAACCCCCCCCCCCCCGTAAAAAAAAAAATTGTTAACAATGCGATAAAACTCCATTTATCCCATGATTCAAAAGTAACAACTAATTAACACTTTATTCTATTTGCTCTTTCTTAACCCTCCCATATTATATCATTTCAGCATTCGACATTTTCACCTGTCGTACACTCTTAATTTCCTTCTCATCAACAATCGTACCCATCTAGATATCTTTAATACTTACTACGAAAAGATAATAAAATAAAAGAAACCTTATTTGACCTATCCTAATATTTAACTTTCGGGATTATGCAATATAACGATACTTTCAGTCCACCCTCCACAACTACCCTACCTCTTACTTCTGAGTGAGTTGCCCGCTAACGTTTTCTAAAGACCTCAAATGGGATCGATTCAGAGACCATCTTTATTTTTGTTCTTCTCCCAGGATCCTGCATCACTAGGACTCTTGTTGGGAATCAACAAAATTATCTACGAATAACTTCTTCCGCACCACTAACACTTCCTACGGAAATCTCCCCGACAGACCACCCTTCCCATCAACCTGATATCTTACGACTCATCTTACCCATCCTCACTACTTACAACCCAAACTGAGTACCTCTGATCTTCTATACTTAGACATCTCTAATCCTTAACGCGTTATTAGAAATATCAAAGTCAAGCCAGTATTAACTCTCTCCTTTCCCAAGTAAATCATGGTAAACCAACTTGGGTAGATTCCCTCAGATACTTGTATAGTTCATTGATTATCTCTTCCACTTCTACAATAGTGCGCTATTTAAAAAATTGTGCTCGCGTTCCATTTTCGGATTTCGACACATTTTTCTATACAGTTTTTTGCTGTTCTTGACACTCTTAACAGACGTCAACTGCCTCTTGTGGACAGCCTTAAAATCAAATACATTCCTGCTAGATTCCCGTTATACTTGAATGATTCAAGTTTCTCATTTAATCTTCAAAATCACAAGTAAGCTAGTCTACATCATTATATAGTACCCTCTCAATTCTCCCATGGATTACACGTCAACTTTAAACTATAATCAGGACATTTTTAATGCGACAGCAAAGGTGAAATACAAATAACATGGCAGGGGAGACAAAGAGAACACTCATACCTTTCTGATGTCTGCTTCAACTGTCAATCAATTCTGCTTCACGTTAGCACTCTATTATTCTTTTAGCATCTCATTTTTATGGATTGGTCTTTCGTTGTTTTCACTCGTCCTCAGGTTACAAACTGGTCCCAATCGTTATCATAAACAATGCAACACTTATCCTCTAAACCGTATCTTGTTTCTGCTGAAACCATCTTCTGTTACAAGATCAGGATGCACAACCAATGGGTAGTGATCGACAACAATTCTCACGGACTTCGTGAACAAATTACATGACGAATCTTCATTACTAAAATAATCAATATCGATCAATGTCTGCGGTAATGGTCAATTCAGAACTTGGTCACTGTTCTAAAATATTTCAATTACACACAGAACCATTTATTTTAACAAAGGTAAAATGGGAATCCGAGTTAAACTTGTGAAACGAAATAGCTTACTTTTATTTATTAAAAAGTCACAAGCTATTTTTTACCCGTTGCACTTTCTACTTCAGTTTGGAAAAAGAATCAGCAAGGTTTTGAAAAACAAGATTCTTTAAACTGCTACCATGGGCATTCCTGTCGACAGCAGAGATGCCAAGAAATCATCTCAAAAGTTCTAAATCACATTCAATCAATAAATGGAAGAAATTAGATTGAATTATTCAAGCATATTCTGTGGAATTGCTTTGTTTTGTTTTTTTTACAAGTTCTGCTTCAAAAATATTACCAAGTGAAACCTATTCACCCGAGTTAATCCAGGAATCAACTAATAATTATACTCTACTTGAGATTAGATTTAGTGCAAAGTTTATTTTCATAAAAGTTTTAGAATAAAATTCTATGTATATTAAAATGTTTATTCAGTGTTTGGTTTAGTTTTTTTAAATTTTATGGAATATAAACACTTTTTGACTTATTTAATTACAAAATCTGATCATTTTGGTATATTCAGTAATAACATACTTTACTAAAACAGCAACAAAGATTGTCAAAACTAGGAATATATTTTGTAGTTTAATCCTAAATTGAACAATTACCATAACCAATATGTGTACTGGCATACACTTTCCATCAGTAATGAGGTAATTTTTCTCAACTCACTATTAAAGTAACGAAACGTTTATTGCAATCTCATGAGTGATGTTAGCTACCATCAAGAATCAACCCCAAACTGTTCTTTAAAGATTCGTCAAATTTTCAATACCAATTTCTTAAAAATACATTTGTTTTTGAAACCACTGCACCACTTTAACAGAAAAATATAAAAAAAATTTTCAACAGAAACTTAGTACTATGTTATTGTAGAAAGTTACTTATCTGTTTATGTTCATCACAACTGGAATATTCTTTTACTGGATTCAAACATACAGGCCGTCGTTTTGTTAAACAGTTCCAAACTGCAAAAGAAAAAAAATGATATTGTTTACTAGTAAAATAGTTAAGTTACCATGAACAAGTTCTGCATCAACTTGTGATATATAAAACAGACATATTTAAAGAAAAATTCATATAGTAAAACCAAGTTTTGTAGTAAACATAACTTACTGAGAAAATCTCTTATGTATTTTTTCATCCATGTCTAATTAGTGTCTGCGCAGTTTGAAATTCGTGTTGAAATCTTTGAGTAACTCGATGTAAACTGAAAAAAAAAGTAAAGAGTCATGTATAAAACAGATAGAATGTTAAAATTAAAACGAAATCATTAATATGCCGAAATCCCGTATCTATTAATTGTGTAACCATTTATAGTCATTATGGTTTTAAAATATTCCATAATTTCTCAACTAAAACATAGTCGAAATGTAAGCAATTACAACTATGAACAGAGGAATCTGATACAATATCGAATTCTACACCATACTAACCAAAGTAAACTGAGTTTAAATAATAAAACTAAACTTAATTCACGGAAGTTAAAATTTATCTTCGTTGGAAGAGTTTAGTGAAAATTGGACAAATACTGACAATTTCTCAAACACCTATTTCTTAAATTACTCATTTCGAAAAAATAAAAAACATTAAAAAAAAACTCATCAAATGCCTTGCTTCCAGAAATAGAAAATGACCAAAGACGGTTTCCTTTCTAGCTCTGAAAAATTAATACGAGTCATATTGAATGCATGCAAAGAAAATCTTGGCTGTACGTTTGTGAATATTCGATTCTTCGCGCCATTTATTTATTTATTTTTTTATTCATTTATTTTTTTTATTTTTTCATTTTTTTTTTACAGCGTTATTTGAAAGCTGGCCACTTTAAAAATGACCTAGTCAATACTAAGCTACCATATATCAAATGGTAAGATTAAGGGTGGTAGAAGCTTTCTATGTAAGAAATAAATTCATTTAAATAACAGATGGAAATTTTAAAAAAATATCAAATAAACATAACTTACCTTATCCAGAGAACATTTTGTTGACTCATGTCGTCCGGCTAACCTACAAATAAACTGAAGACCAACTATTTGAGAATGAAATGTACACTGTATTAAAAAGAAAAATGGCGAGTGGTGTATCTTAGCATACGTCCAAAACATTCTCAATTTTTATTTAAGCAACATGGTGAACATTTAGAAATTTCTCAATTATAAATCAAACTTCAGAAAATATTAACAGTGAAACCTCAATATATATATATGAGAGAGAAAAATAGAAAGAGACGGTACATTTAACAGATCGAGTTTAAAGTAAAAACTCGAAAAAAAAAAAAAAAATTCTGCATAAACTTGGTACACAATGTTACTGTAGGATGTTACATTCGTTTGTATTCATCATAACTGGAATATTCTTTTACTCGATTCAAACGTACAGGGCAATTTCGTTCTGTAAATCAATTCTATACTGAAAGAGAAAAACAAAAAGATAGCGTTTAATAGCAAAATAGATAAGATACCATGAATAAGTTTTACATCAACTTGTTATGAAGCAAACATTTTATTTAAAAAAGAAAAATTCATATAATAAAAACAGATTTTATAGTAATTAACAACCTACCACGAAAACGTTGGTTGCCTGATATAAATCGTTGATTCATATTCGAAATTCCGGTAATTTTTATATTCAAAAACTGAAAGAAAAAAAATGAAACAATTTAGGTACAATACAAATCTTTATTTCATTTCTAAAATACATAAAATATCAAAAATTAGTATTTTGCAGTGATACATATAGCTACCAAGAAAATAAATCCTATATGTGATATAAATCTTTAATCATATAGGAAAGTGGTAACATTCGCTACTTAAGGAGGGCATTCGTGTGCACCTCTTATTTGCTGTTCGATCAATTCGACCACAAAAAAAAAACTAGCCATGTGACAAGACAGTTTCATAGATTCACTCAAAAAACTAAAATTACCCTTCATTTTATGTTCATCGCAAAGCTGAGCCTGACCACAAATTGTAGCCTTTAAAATCCAATTGGCAAGTCTGTTCGTGTTATTGCGATTCTTCGTATCAAGCACTTAACTTCGCCACATTTTCCTGACGTGATACTTGCTTCCAGGACATGGTTCATCATACTTTTTATGATAAGCCTCTTCTATTACAATGGACATGCATTTCGACAGCTTTAAAACGTCCGAGATTAAACACTAAAAGTAACATATATATTCGGATTGCCAGCCTGGACTTATGCTTAGTGTTTGGCTTAAGGCATGTTTATTTTAGTTTGTGGTAAAACTGTCTTTTCACAACAAAATTGGCAGACGATAAATCGTCTTGCAGTCTGAGAAAAATAACTTATAATATTCTCCACTCAGATAATCTCATTTGAAATTCAAACATGATTTATTTGTATTTTGACATTGAATACTTGTTTTGTTTTTTAAGTACTATTTATTAATTTCAACCCGCTACAGGAGGGTTAGACACAAGGTCAGTGAACTGGATTATACTCTCCTTTTAAAAAAGGCATGAGCAGCCCATCATTATTCCCTGATAGTGAAACCTCAATCGATTACCAATAATAAGAGTTTACTTTTAATATTCTCGTAACTCACTCCCCCTATTTTGTCCTTTACTCCTCACATTCCATGAAAGATATAACAGACAAAGGAGAAACAATTGCTGTTTTCCGAATCGGAATCTATCCATCTAAAATTTAGTGTTGTCTATTTTTTACCTTTTAGCTAGTATTTGTTTTTCTTTAGAACCCGATACTAATTGACTTCATGCCTTGTCTGGACCGATTTCCATCAAAAATTGCTTAATTAAATCAATAGACTAACCCCTTCTGAAAGAGAACGCATCCCAATAACAAGTAACAAAAACATGAAAAGTACAACTCCAAAGTCGGAGAGTATGCATTGGTGAAAAAAAAATATAGAATAGAAAATTGACTTTCATTCAATGATCAAACACGGGAAAAAAAATACATCAAACCAGACAATATATTAAAATAGCTTTGTTAACTATTGTCTATTTACCAAACAATTTCATAAAGAAAAACTATCAAAATTAAATTCAACTTCAAAATGCTATCTAAAAACTGTAAAACTACAATTTAAAAATCCATTACAAAATATCAAAACATCGGTGCCGTCGGTTTCACATCCACACAAAATAAAGAACCAAATATATAAATCCCTTGGTTTAGATTCAAAACCGATAGTACCGATGTTGGTCTTATCTTCTGTAATACTTCTCAGGTTTACGGTTCGTGATGAAATAATAACATTATTTAGAAAGCCATTCTTAACAAATACCCTCTTCATATTAACTATTCCGTACTTTCACCTAACAATTAAATAAACAAAATAGTGTACGTCTGCTTTTTCGGCCCGACAATTAATTATTTATACAAATGTTAAACTTTCGGAACTTTTTTCTCACTTTGCGTCGGCAATATTTGGGAAAACCGAGAATTGACTAGATGAAAACTCCCAATCGATAATCTAAAACTAAAATACATCTATAAAAAAAATTAAAAAAACTAATTTCTTTAAGATTTTATTAGATCTTTAGTTTAAAATTAACTTTAAATGCCGTTTATTATTGACAAAAAGTATTTAAATACCAAATTTAAAACAAAATAAAACATGTAAAATAAAACTTATTTATAAAAATAAAAAAAAACCCTCAAATTTTGCATTAGAAGGGAACTAACTCTAGTTTTTTCATACTCGGGTTATCTCCCTTGAAATTCACTCGTAGGTTCGTGCTTCATTTTGTTTACTCTTACACTTCAAAATTCACCAAAATTCAGGAAATCAACCAATTTTACTCAAATTATAAACATTTTTTTCATCGACGATCACGTAATAAAATAAAACCATTAACTTTTAAATCTTATTGAAAATATACTTTTTTTAAAAACAAAATACACCTTTAAAACGCGTACATTTAAACAAATTACCCAGCATGAAAACACGAGTGATTTCCAAACGTATTTGTGTCGCTAAACATTCTAAAGAGATACTACCAAAAACTATTGGATATTATCAAATGTTTACATAAAAGACAAAAAAAAAAATCAAATTAATACTCGTTTAACAATGATTTCTTCGTTCTTTATTTTTAAATATGTATTTTCATTTTCTTAGTCATACTTTATCGCATTCCATTGTTCAATTTAACATTTGACAGTTTTCACAGAGTCGACTTTCGGGTATTACGGAGAAAAACCGGATTTCAGTGACAATCAAACTTAACGGTCGTTCAATTTGCAAAAGACGAGCATGTTCAGCTTTTCTTCACCGGCGCTGATTTGCAAATTCACCTTCAAAAACTTCAAACATCGTCAACGTTAACAATTTTTCTAAACGAATCACGAGTTCAGAGTTTTAAAAAATGCACAATAATATTTTCGTAAATAAGCGATATTAGAAAAGTTACCATATTACCAACCGGGGCTAATACGGCATTTATTCCTGTTTCGCTATCAAGACTAAAAATAAAACTAGATTACTTGAATAGTATACACTTTTTTTTTTTTTTTTTTTTTTTTTTTAAATATTTTACAAAAAGTAAAATATTTATCATAGTAGCCCCGCTATAAACCATAGCAGGATAATGCCTTTTATAAGAAAAAAAAGCATAACCTACCCGACGTCCGGGCAGCAATTAATTGAGAGGGTGGTTATTAAATTAATATATTTGTTACCTATAACCCCTCCCCACGAAACAAATTAAGCACAGAATAACGTACTGTTTAGGTTAATTATATACGAAACTGATTCATCACTCAAAATTCTAAAGTATGTTTTCCGTGCGTAATCGCCTAAAAAAGCACAATATATTTAGGGGGAGCGGAGCGAGTTAATCTTCAAATTTACCCATATTTTATAGATCTATTTATTACTATACTTGGCTTTTTTAAAATTTTAATTCTAAACAATTTGATTTAGTGGTATTATTTTTTCACATGAAATTTTTAATAGCTAAATAATTAAATACCTTATATATAAATAACAAATATTAAGTTTTCGTTTTATAGATTAACACCCCCCCCCCCAAATACGATTCTACTCTTTTTAGGCGATTACGTATTGATCGCCCACAATATCCTTACAGCAATAGAAAACAAAATTTAAATATAAAGTTTGGAATCGGTTTGGCATACAAATATAACTTAAAATGATCCTCTATATCCGAACCATTCTAGAGTTTTATGGCATTAACCTTTTTTTTCTATTGAAGATGCATTCTTTGAATTATGTGGGGAGACAGGTGACGACTCTTTTAGGCTATTACGTGTGGTTTCACAACCTCAGCAGTCGGACTCAAACTGTTAAAAATATATTCGTTAACTGGCTTAATAAGTTAGAATGACACTAAAACTACAATCATATTGTTTAAACTTAGCTGAGGGTTCTAATCTACAAAATTATGCAAGTCTAAATAAAAACATTTTAACTACCCATTCCAATTAATTGGTGTTTATTTCTAAAAAGTTTCGATAAATGGAGAAAAAAAATCGCATTTATTCATTTAGAGCACAGAAATAAAGTTTAAATATAGGAATATTTTTTATTTAAAAAACTGAGGTGTTAGGAAGTTTCTTTTCTTCATTATAGTAATCAGGTTTTCAATGATGACTTTTCAGTCGCCAAATACAGCAACATATTTATTTTAAACATTAAATTAGATATCTAAAAGAACACTTTACAAGTTATTTCGTTCTATATGGAGTGTAATTATATTAAATAAATTATGCCAGCTAAATAAAGTTGATTCATGGAAACACAAATACTTAAAATGGGACCGGAACTTATTCAGATTTAAAACTAATCATTTCGAACCTTAAATGTTTTAGAAAATCCTTTAAATTATTATTACTACTAATAATATTAACAAAACTTGAATATCAATAAGAAAACTAAAACGAAAATAGAAATAAATTGTTAATATTAATCAAGTTTTTACCAAATTATGCTAATCAAGCATCGTTCTGTTAGCTAGATGTAATATTTTTTGTAATTAATTAAATGTACAATTGAATATAATAAACGTAACGTGTTTTAAAACAAACTGAATAAATACAAAAGTATTTCGAATTTATTCCTTTAAATTATCTTAACGATGCATACTGGGATTATGACTAGCTACATTCTACCTGGTAGGGTCGCCGGCATCACTGGTCTGCACTCAGATTCTAAATCTCTCACATGACTCTTAACGACATGCTTCAAAAAACCTCTTCTAATGTCTGGCCAAATTACCCAGACTTGCAGCCTGGAGAGAATGGCTCAATGTCACTATTTATAGCTAACATAACATGCGACAGTCATGCGACTGACAACCTATAGTACCTTAGTAAGCAATTTGAGCAGACCCCATCAAAAGAGGTGCTAAGCCACCACAGTGTGCCTGTTCAATAGATTCTTCTATTTAGGGAATAAACCAAAAACCCTGCATCAAACACAATATTTACATCGACTGGCTTGTCTAGAGAGATTTCCTATATAAACAAACATTAGCAAGCTGACAAGTCACGATAATGCGCCCTGGCTTCCGATCATTTACAACAAATCAATGAATCTAGACAACTACTATCATTGACGTCGCTGCACTACACAAAACTTGCATCAAAAGGCAACATCAGAACAGAAATACGTTTTTGTTTCTGGCAATTCTCTACTTAACATAAAACTACAATCCATTGAAACTTCTCTCTCCACCTGTCAGCCTATGTAATCTCGTTTTGTTAGAGCAGTTCACCCAGCATAGAAATGTTTGTATCCAAAACAATATTCCTGAACCTGCTTTTCTGTTGGACTTCATGGATTCACTTCAAAAACCAAATATACACTTCATCAGGTTTTGCTTGAATCTTCTTAATATCATGTTTTCATATAAGAGTTACATAGAACAGCATTGCTTATTTTAAAACTCTTCATCATTCGCATAATTAGCCAAAGACTTTCTTCGCAGTTCATCCGCTTCTTTCCGGGCACGTTCAAAAAAACTAGAAATCGTTTCTTGGTTTTAATATAAATTTCCAGTCGTTCTTTTTTTCATATTGAGAACGTTAATCAAATCAAAGTTGATGAGCGTTACTTAATTCTTTTCATTTTGCGCAATTCCAATTGACAGTTTATCTTGATTTCGTCCCGTAAAAGCTTCACCACTTTTTCCAATTTCAATTCAATTCTTTTATCATTCAACTCAAATGCATTTTGGAAATTCGTCACATCTTCATTTTCCAATTTCCTAGTTTACATACACTTTTTTAAACTTAATTTGAATGGTTTGTTCAAAGTTAAAGATTACTTCAATCTACAACAAAAAAAAAGTACAGCTTGTTCATATTTATTTTTTTGTGCACTTTAAAAAATATATATATAAGCATATATACCTTCGCATCAATACTTTATTTCTTCGTTACAGGGCTTTTCTTGAATCACTGTTTACTTTGGTAATTGCCACTGGATCATTGTTTCCCATCCAATTGTGCTTTGCACTGGTTCTCAAGGATCGAGTCTCTAATAAGACCCCAACCATGCCATTGCATTCACCTTTCATTGCTGTCTTTCTAACAGTCCTTTCAATGTTTTTACTTAGTAATTATAGTGTTAAGATGTCTAAGTTGTGCCAGGGTTGGTTTACAATAAGAGTCATAATTACTTAAATTATTTAGCTTTCTACAATTATTCCAACCCAATCTTAGTCAAGGAGAGCCAAGATTGCTAATAACTTGAGTATAGCTATGAACGTTCTATAATCCCGTTAAATCCTTTAACTAGATTAAATCCCAAAAATCTTTGATCTCACTACCGAGTGGGTTATCAAAGCCCAGATTATCCATCGCATCAAATTAGTTCACACACACACCATCTACATCTATCTCTAGGATTGCCCCACTGACCAACTTGCAAACTACATCAGTCTAAGCACACTAATAGAAGTCATTGTTCTTCCATAACATTACACAAAGATCACAACCTTCACGAGTCCACGGCCTTCTCAAATGGTGTGGTATCTCACACTAAATCTAGACTAACAATTTCCACACATGAACAAGGATCACACCATTTACAGACAAATATACTCAAGACAACGTTCAGCTATGTTTACAAATGTCCCCACTTAGCCCCCATGAATTCTAGTAACAAGTTACTATTCCTAACCACATTACTTAAGCCACCCTCGTTAATCTTTATAAATAATATCTTTTGCCCCCATTACCGTTCTAAATATGGCCCACTAAAATATTAATGACTGCTCTTTGTAGACAGGTTTATAACCTACATCTCACTTATATGCCCCGATCGATAATACGTCAACTCCCGACAAATAACTATCATTTTACATAAACTCCCATGCAAGACATTAATATTAACAGCTGCATTTCTACAAACTATGTAAAAAAAATGAGATCCACTTATAATCTATATCAACTACGATGTTATCCCACTCATCCACAATGACATTATTTATTCTTCGAAAGACAACAGAAGCGACACCGTCCAAAAAGATTTCAACTTGATCAAAGCATCATCCTCAAGAACGTTGCTCCTTTGTCAAGAAAAGGAAGAAACCGTCTCCTGAAATCACAGCTGATCCGCTCACCAATGTGGGCGCCCACAAAGAGAATTCGGAGGCTATAACCCCATTATAACAGCTTCAGCCAGTTCTCTAGTTGCCTTTCTCAGAATTTCAATAAACTATCCCTACACAAGTCATTGTGTGTATTCACTCCCCTTCCACTACGCTACTTAATCACATTCCGCCATTAAAATTCATTCGTTAACCCCCCCCCCCCCAAAAAAAATAACTTAACACTGCGATAAAACTCCATTTATCCCATGATTCAAAATTAACTAATTAACACTTTATTCTATTTGCTCTTTCAGCCTCCCACATTTTCACATGTTGTACACTCCTAATGTTTCTCATCAACAATCGTACCCGTCTAGACATCTTTAATACTATATACAAAAACATACAAATACTTCTTCAGCACCACTAACACTTCCTACAGAAACCTCCCAGACAGACCACCCTTCCCATCAACCTGATTACTTAGGACTCATCTTACCCAACCTCACGACTTACAAACCAGTCACATTACCTCTGATCTTCTAAACCTAAACATCTCGTCTCCTTAACGTGTTCTTAAAAATATCAAAGTCAAGCGATTATGAACCCTCCTTTTCCAAGTAAATCATGGTAAACCAACTTGGGTAGATTCCCTCAGACACGTATCTAGTTCATTATTAATCTCTTCCACTTTTGCAATAGTGCGCTATTTAAACGATCGTGCACGCGTTCCATTTTCGAATTTCGACACATTTTCTATAATTTTTTGCGGTTCTTGACGCTCTTAAGAGACGTCAACTGCCTCTTGTGGACAGCCTTAAAATCAAATACATTCCTGCTAGATTCCCGTTATACTTGAATGATTCAAGTTTCTCATTTAATCTTCAAAATCACAAGTAAGCTAGTCTACATCATTATATAGTACCCTCTCAATTCTCCCATGGATTACACGTCAACTTTAAACTATAATTAGGACAATTTAATGCGACAGCAAAGGTGAAATACAAACGACATGGCTGGGGAATTAGAGAACACTCTTACCTTTCTGATGTCTGCTTCAACTTGCAATCAAGTCGGCTTCATGTTAGCACTCTTTCTTCAATTCTTTTAGCATCTCATTTTTATGGATTGTTCTTTCGTTGTTTTCATTTTTCCGCAAGGTACAAACTGGTCCCAATCCTCGTCATAAACAATGCAACACTTATCCTCTAAACCATATCTTGTTTTTGTTGAAACCATCTTCTGTTACAAGATGAGGATGCACGACGAATAGGTAGTGATCGACAACCTTTCTCAATGACTTCGTGAACAAATTACATGACAAATCTTCATTACTAAAATAATCAATATCGATCAATGTCTGTGGTAATGGTCAATACAGAACTGTCTGTTCGAAATTTTAAAAGATACAGACAGACAACCATTCATTTTAACAAAGGCAGAATGGGAATCCGAGTAAAACTTGTGAAACGGCATGGTCTGCTTTTCGTTATTAAAAGTCACAAGCTTTTTTTTACCCGTTAAACATTCTGCTTCAATTTGGAAAAAGATTCAAAGTCTTGATAAAGATTCTTTAAACTGCTACCATGGGCATTTCTGTCGACAGCATAAATGCCAAGAAATCATGTGAGAAAAAGTTTTAATCATACTAAATCAATAAATGGGAGACAGATTGAATTATTTAAGCATATTGTGTGGAATTGTTTTTGTTTTTTTAATGGTTTCTGCTTTTTCACCGATACTGTTATCCACCATGGAGTCCTATTTTACATCAAAAATATTACCATGTGAAACCTATTCACCCTGATTTAACCAGTAATCAACTAATAATTATACTCTAATTGAGATTAAATTTAGTGCAAAAACAGCTTATTTTCATAAAAGTTTAAGAATAAAGTTCTTTATATCTTAAAATATTTATTCAGTGTTTGGTTAACTTTTTAATTTTATGGAATATCAACACTGACTTTCTAATGTAAAATCTAGTCATTGTTATGTTCAGTAATAACATACATTACTAAAACAGCAACTAAGATCGTCAAAAATAGGAATATATTTTCCAATTTAATCCTAAATTGAACGAGGTACCACAAGTAATATTTACTGTCAAACACTTTCCATCAGTAATGAGGTAATTTTTCTCAACTCAATATTAAAGTAACGAAACGTTTATTGCAATATCTCATGAGTGATGTTAGCTACCATCAAGAATCAACCCTAAACAGTTCTTTAAAGATTCGTCAAATTTTCGATACCAATTTCTTAATACGTTTGTTTTTGAAAGCACTGCACCACTTTAACAGAAAAATCTAAAAAAAAAATTCAACAGAAACTTAGTACTATGTTATTGTAGAAAGTTACTTATCTGTTTATGTTCATCACAACTGGAATATTCTTTTACTGGATTCAAACATACAGGCCGTCGTTTTGTTAAACAGTTCCAAACTGCAAAAGAAAAAAAATGATATTGTTTACTAGTAAAATAGTTAAGTTACCATGAACAAGTTCTGCATCAACTTGTGATATATAAAACAGACATATTTAAAGAAAAATTCATATAGTAAAACCAAGTTTTGTAGTAAACATAACTTACTGAGAAAATCTCTTATGTATTTTTTCATCCATGTCTAATTAGTGTCTGCGCAGTTTGAAATTCGTGTTGAAATCTTTGAGTAACTCAATGTAAACTGAAAAAAAAGTAAATGAGTCATGTATAAAACAGATAGAATATGTTAAAATTAAAACGAAATCATTAATATGCCGAAATCCCCTATCTATTAATTGTGTAACCATTTATTGTCATTATGGTTTTAAAATATTCCATAATTTCTCAACTAAAACAGTCGAAATGTAAGCAATTACGACTATGAACTGAGGAATCCGATACAATATCGAATTCTACACCATACTAACCAAAGTAAACTGAGTTTAAATAATAAAACTAAACTGTTACTTTCTGGTTAGGTTAGAGTATAAAACAAAAAGTTCGCTTAATACTGTAGATAATTCATGGAAGTTAAAATTTATCTTCGATGGAAGAGTTTAGTGAAAATTGGACAAATACTAACATTTTCTCAAATACCTATTTCTTAAATTACTCGTTTCGGAAAAAAAAAAAAAAAAAAAAAAAAAAAAAAAAAACCTCAAATGCCTTGCTTGAAGGAAATTAAAAAAAAAATATCAAATAAACATAACTTACCTTATCCAGTGAACATTTTGTTGACTCGGGTCGTCCGGCTAACCTACAAATAAACTGAAGACCAACTATTTGAGAATGAAATGTACACTGTATTAAAAAGAAAAATGGCGAGTGGTGTATCTTAGCACACGTCCAACACATTCTCAATTTTTATTTAATCTACATGGTGAACATTTAGAAATTTCTCAATTATAAATCAAACTTCAGAAAATATTAACAGTATATATATATATATATATGAGAGAAAAATAGAAAGCGACAGTACATTTAACAGACCGAGTTTAAAGTAAAAAAAAATTTTAAAAAAATAATTTATTCTTCCTAAACTTGGCACACAATGTTACTGTAGGATGTTACATTCGTTTGTATTCATCACAACTGGAATATTCTTTTACTCGATTCGAACATACGGGGCAGTTTCTTTCCGTTAAGCAATTCTATACTGAAAGAAAAAAAAGAGATATTGTTTACTAGTAAAATAGATAAGTTACCATGAATAAGTATTACATCAACTTGTTATATATATAACAGACATTATGTTTGAATAATTCATACAGTAAAACCAGGTTTGGTAATAAAAAATATAACTTACTATGAGAATATCCTTTGCTTTATGAATGTTTTCATCCATGTCTAATAAGTGTCGACACAGGTGGAAATTTGTGTTGAAATCTTATATTGTAGTAACTCAATGTAAACTGAAAAAAACAAGTAAAAAAATAACTAATGTATATAAAACAGTTTGTTAAAACTAGTTAATATGCCGAAATCCTATATCTGCTATTACTTATACAATCATATCACTAAATATGATTCCATAACAGGCCAATACTTTACAGCTATAACGTAGGTGTAATTTAAGTAGTTCTGACTATCAATAGAAGATAATACAATGTCGAATGCTTCTACACAATACCAACCAAACTGAATATGAATAATGAAACTAAAACGTTAGTTTAAGGTTAGGTTAGAGTTAAAACTAAAAAAAGTTAGGCTGATACTGTGTAGATTGTTTCTTTGAAGTTAACGTTTGCCTTCCGTAAACATTAGACAAGTACTGACGTTTTCTTGGAGACGTATTTCTAAAATGTACCCTTGTTTTGAAAAAGCACTCGCAAGGTCCCTTGCACTAGCCTAAAATTAAATTGTAAAAATTTATATTCATAAACTTGGTACACGATGTTATTGTTAAAAGTTACTTATCTGTTTGTGATCCTTAAAACTGCAATATTCCTTTACTTGATTCAAAGGTACGGCAGTGTAGCTCTTAATTTTAAACTGAAAAAGAAAAAAGATATCGTTTACTAGTAAAATAAATAAGTTGCCATAAAACAAGTCCTACATCAACTTGTAATATATCAGACATTGTATTTTTTAAAAATTCAATAAATCCAGGTTTAGTAAAAGACAACCTACCACAGACATATTTTTCTGTGTAATGTAATTTGTTCATCCATGTCTAATTAGTGTCGTCTCAGATTGAAATTTGTGTTTAAATCTTCATTTGCAGTAACTCAATATAAACTGAAAAAAAAAGTAAACGAGTGATGTATAAAACAGATAGCGTATGTTAACATGAAAAAGAAATTAATATGCTGAAATCCCATATCTATTCATTGTGTAATCATTTAATAAACTCATGGTTTAAAAATAGTCCAAACATTCTCAACTATAACAGTTGAAATGTAAGCAGTTCTGACTTTGAACAGAGGAAGGTAAGGTGTTGCTTTACGGCACATCAACCCTAAGGGTCATTTCGTGCCATTAGTGTGGAAGGGAGTGTCATTCATTACAAATGAACATAGGAAGCTGATACACTATCGAATTCTACAGAATACTAGCCGAAGTAAACTGAATTTTAATAAAACTAAACTGTTAGTTTCGGGTTAGGTTAGAGTATAAACCAAAAAAGATTCGGCTAATACTGTGTAGATAATTCATAATGATCCAGGCAATACTAAGCTACCATATATGTAATGTTTAGATTAAGGGTGGTAGAAGCTTTCTGTTAGAAATAAGTACATTCAAATAACAGTTAGAAAATTTCATACAATAATAAACATGTTACTTATCCATAGACATTTGTCGACCATCATGTTGTCCGGCTAACCTATAAATAAACTAAAGACCAACTATTTAAGAATGAAACATACGATGTATTAAGTAAAATTGAGAGTGGGTATCTTAGCAAGAGTCCGAAAACGTTTCTCAATTTTCATGTAAGCTACATGACTTAACATTTAGAAATTTCTCAATTATAAATCAAACTTCAGAAAATATTAACAGTATTTATATATATATATATATGAGAGAAAAATAGAAAGACAGTACATTTAACAGATCGAGTTTAAAGTAAAAAAAAAATAAATAATTTATTCTTCATAAACTTGGTACACAATGTTACTGTAGGATGTTACATTCATCATCACTGGAATATACTTTTACTCGATTCAAACGTACAGGGCAGTTTCGTTCTGTAAAGCAATTCTATACTGAAAGAAAAACAAAAAGATAGCGTTTAATAGCAAAATAGATAAGTTACCATGAATAAGTTTCACATCAACTTGTTATATATAAAGCAAACATTTTATTTAAAAAAGAAAAATTCATATAATAAAAACAGATTTCATAGTAATAAACAACCTACCACGAAAACGTCGGTTGCCCGATATAAATCGTTGATTCATATTGGAAATTCCGGTAATTTTTATGTTCAAAAACTGAAAAATTTTTAAAAAATGAAACGATTTAGGTACAATACAAATCTTTATTTCATTTCTAAAATACATAAACTATCAAGAATTAGTATTTTGCAGTGATACATATAGCTACCAAGAAAAATCCTATATGTGATATAAATCTTTAATCATATAGGAAAGTGGTAACATTTCGTGTGCACCTCTTATTTGCTGTTCGATCAATGCGACCACAAAAAAAAAAAAAAAAACTAGCCATGTGACAAGACAGTTTCATAGATTCACTCAAAAAACTAATTACCCTTCATTTTATGTTCATCGCAAAGCTGAGCCTGACCACAAATTATAGCCTTTAAAATCCAATTGGCAAGTGTTCGTATTATTGCGATTCTTCGTATCAAGCACTTAACTTCGCCACATTCTCCCGACGTGATACTTGCTTCCAGGACATGGTTCATCATACTTTTTATGATAAGCCTCTTCTATTACAATGGACATGCATTTCGCCAGCTTTACAACGTCCGAGATTAAACACTAAAAGTAACATATATATTCGGATTGCCAGCCTGGACTTACGCTTAGTGTTTGGCTTAAGGCATGTTTATTTTAGTTTGTGGTAAAACTGTCTTTTCACAACAAAATTGGCAGACGATAAATCGTCTTGCAGTCCGAGAAAAATAACTTTTATAATATTCTCCACTAAGATAATCTCATTTGAAATTCAAACATGATTTATTTGTATTTTGACATTGAATACTTGTTTTGTTTATTAAGTACTATTTATTAATTTCAACCCGCTACAGGAGGGTTAGACACAAGGTCAGTGAACTGGATTATACTCTTTTAAAAAAGGCATGAGCAGCCCGTGATCATTCCCTGATAGTGAAACCTCAATCGATTACCAATAATAAGAGTTTACTTTTAATATTCTCGTAACTCACTCCCCCTATTTTGTCCTTTACTCCTCACATTCCATGAATGATATAACGGACAAAGGAGTAAGAATTGCCGTTTTTCAAGTCGGAATCTATCCATCTAAAATTTATTTTAGTTTTTACACTTGAGCTAGTATATTTTTTTTTAGAAATCGATATCAATTGTTTTAATGCCTTGTCTGGACCGATTTCCATCTAAAATTGCTTAATTAAAAATTGCTTAATTAAATAAATAGCCTAAAAGAGAAAGCAGCCCAATAGCAACAAAAACATGAAAAGTACAACTCCAAATTCGGACAATATGCATTAGTGAAAAAGAAAGTAAAATAGAAAATTGATTGTTTCATTCAAGGATCAAACAAGGGAAAAAAACTGTAGTATGAACACAGACACTATATTCTTAAAATAACTTATCTATTCTGTCCTTTCACCAACCAATTTCATAAACAAAAAATACTATCAAAATTCACTTCAAAATCTGATCTAAAAACTTAAAAATTACCTTAATTTATTTTAAAATCCATTACAGAATATCAAAACATCGGTGCCGTCGGTTTCACATCCACACAAAATAAAGAACCAAATATATCAATCCCTTGGTTTAGATTGAAAACCGACGGTACCGATGTTGATCTTATCTTCTGTAATACTTCTCAGGCTTACGGTTCGTGCTAACATAACATTATTTAGAAAGCCATTCTTAACAGAGGGAAGGTGTATTTGTTTACTATTCTGTACTTTCACCTGCTTCGCCCCGACAATTAAACAAATGTTAAACTTTGGAAACTCTTTTCTGATTGCGTCGTCAACGTTCGACTACGTAAAAACTACCGACGGATGATCTACGATGAAGAAAATAAAACTAAAATACATCTAAAAAACTAATTTCATTAAAAAATATTTTATTACATCTTTAGTTTATTACAATTAACTTAAAATGCCGTTTATTATTAAATTATTTAAATACAAAGTTTAAAACAAAATAAAACTTGTAAAATAAAACTTATTTATAAAGAGAAAAAAAAACCTCAAATCTTGCAGTGGAAGGGAAGTAACTCTAGTTTTTTCCTACTCTAGTTATCTCCCTTGAAATTCACTCGTAGGTTCGTGCTTCATTTTGTTTACACTCTTACACTTCAAAATTCACCAAAATTCAGGAAATCAACCAATTTTATTCAAATTTTCAACATTTTTTCATCGACGATCACGTAATAAAATAAAACCATTATTAACTTTTAAATCACTGAAAATATAGTATTTTTTGGAAAACAAAATACACTTTTAATATTTACATTTTTAAAAACAATTGCAGACATTAAATTATCCAGCATGAAAACAAGTGATTTCCAAGGGGGAAACCGTATTTGTGTTGCCAAACATTCTAAAGAGGCATTAGCAAAAACTGGATTGGATATTATGATCAAATATTTACATAAATTACCAATAAACAAAAACATCGAATTAATACAACTCGTTTAGCAATGATTTTTCCTTTATTTCTATACATGTATTTTGATTTCATTTAATTCGTCTGAATTTATCGCCTGCCGCTGTTCAATTTAGCGTCTGGCAGTTTTCACCGAGTCAACTTTCACGTACTACAGAGAAACCCCGGATTTCAGCAGCAAACAGACATAACTCGTTCACTTTGCAAAAGACTAGCGTGTTCAGCTTGTCTTCACCGGCGCTGATTTGAAATTTCACCTTCAAAAACTTCAAAGATCGTCAACTTACATTTATAAGGAATTCTTCAAACAAATCCCGAGTTCAGAAATTAAAGAAAAGCACAATATTTTTGTAAATAAGCGATATTTTTTAAAGTTATATGGCCAACCGGGACTACTACGGAATTTATTCCTATGTCGCTTAAATGACGAAAAATAAAACCAGATTCCTTTAATAGATAAAACTTCTTTTTTTTTATAAAAAAAAAATTAAATATTTATCATAGTAGCCCCGCTATAAACCATAATACGATAATGCCTTTTATAATAAAAAAAATCATTACCTACCCGACATCCGGGCAGATCAAAGTGTAGTATCTGTTCCGATGGATACTGCACCCCCATAGACTTGTATTGGCCTTCGGGGCTTGATTTACACCGGTCTATGGGTCTGTCCTGTGCAGTTCTAGGTCCACCCTCCCAGGCTTCGCCTCCCCTCTTTGGGGGAGGAGTAAGTTTATTGCTTACTGCCTGAGGCGCCCCTACCGAGGAATGCCGACGGGGCTGCCCAGGCAATTTTTAAACCCCACTTTCCCGACCCGACCTTGGGTCACATCTTATGGGAGTAAGATAAAAACTGGCCTTGTGCCTAACTCCTGGAGAGAAGTAAATCAATACCCGACATCCGGGCAGCAATTAATTGAGATGTTATTTCTTAAATTAATATATTTGTTACCTCTAACCCCTCCCCACGAAAAAAAAATAACTCAATAACGTACCGTTTAGGTTAAATATATAGCAAACTGATCCACTCAAAATTCTAAAATGTTTTCCTTGCGTAGTCGCCCAATAAAGCAGAATATATTTATAGGGGGGGGGGGTATCAGAGGGAGTTAATCTGCAAAATTTCCCATATTTTATTTTTTTAAAATCTTATATTATTTTACTGTACTTTCCTTGTTTATTTTTATTCTAAACAATTGGGTTTAGTGAAGTTATTTTTTCACGTGAAAATTAAAATAGCTAAATAATTAAATACCTTATTTATCATATATAAATAAATATTAAGTTTTCGTTTTATGGATTAGCACCATCAGCGACCACTTCCAAATAGGCAATTACGGGTTGATCGCCCAGAATATTCTTGCAGTAGAAAAAAACATTTTAATGTAAAGTTGGGCATCAGTGTCGCATAGAAATTTAACTTAAAATGATCCTCTATATCCGGGCCATTCTAGTGTTTTATGAAAGTAACCATTTTTTGTTACTATTGGAGATACATTCTTTGCATTATATGTAGGGGGAACAGGACACCACTCTTTTCAGCTATTAACTGGTTTTACAACCTTACCAGTCAGACTTAGATGGTGTTAAAAATATATTCGTTAATTGTCTTAAGTTAGAATGACGCTAAAAAGTAGAATCACATTGTTTAAACTTAGCTGACGACGTTTATCTACAAATTTATCAGAGTTTGCTTAAATTATGCAAGTCAAAGTAACATTTTAACTACCTGTCCCATGAATTCGTGCTTATTTAGAAAAAGTTTGTTTAAATGAAGAAAAAATCGCATTAATTCATTTAGAGGACAAAAAATTAAAATACATGAATATTTTTTATTATATTTAAAAAGCTTAGATGGGTTACCAAGTTTTTTTTCTCTTTATTTTATAGAAATTATAATCACAATTTCGACGACAACAACTAACATTGAGACGTCGAAAACAACAAATTTATTTTAAACATTAAATTATATATCTAATAAATTGTCAAAGTTATTTCGCTCAGTGCAGAGTGAAATTTTATTAAATAAATTATGTCAGGTAACCAAAGTTTATTAAAATGTCACCAGAAGTTATTCAAATTTAAAACTAATCTTTTCGAACCTTAAATGTTTCATAAAATCGTTGACATTATTACTAATATTAAAACTTTTTTAATATTAACAATTTATTTCTATTTTCGTTTTAATATATTTTCAAGTTTTTTATAATATTAATATTCTAATCAAGCATCGTTCTGTTGGCTAGATATAATTTATCTTGAAGAAATTAAATGTACAATTGATTTAAATAAACATAACGTGTTTTATAACAAACAGAAATACAAAAACATTTCGCATTTATTCTTTTAAATTATCATAGCCATGCATGTTAGGGTTCTGACAAGCTACATTCTACCTGGTAGGGTCACCAGCATCACTGGTCCGCACTCATTCTAAATCTCATTACTCTTAACATGTTTCATAAAACCACTTTTGATGTATGGCCAGCTCAAAATCCAAACAAATTACCCAGACTTGCAGGCTGGAGAGTGAGTCGATACCACTATTTACACCAGACACAACATGCGACATAGCTAGGTACTACATGTTATCAGAGTCTCATAATTCAGCCATCATCCGCCACAAGCTGAGCAAACACCACAAGGTGCTTAGCCACCAGTCTGCCTGTTCAAGAGGTGCTTCGAGCAAGGGTGTAAACCAAAAACCTTACAGACAAACAAAGCTATTTACATCGACTGGCTTGTCTGGATCGATTTCCTTTGTAAACAAACATTAGCAAGCTGACAAGTCACGATAATGCGCCCTGGCTTCCGATCATTTACAACAAAGCAATGAATCTAGACAACTAATATTGACCTATCTGAACTACACAAAACAACTTGCATCAAACAGCAGCCTCAGAACAGAAATACGTTTTTGTTTCTGGCAATTTGCTACTAAACATAAAACTACAATCCAATAAACCTTCTCTCTCCACCTGTCAGCCTATGTAACGTCGTTCTGTTCGAGCAGTTCACCCAGCATAGAAATGTTTGTATCCAAAACAATATTCCTGAACCTGCTTTTCTGTTGGACTTCATGGATTCACTTCAAAAACCAAATATACACTTCATCAGGTTTTGCTTGAATCTTCTTAATATCATGTTTTCATATAAGAGTTACATAGAACAGCATTGCTTATTTTAAAACTCTTCATCATTCGCATAATTAGCCAAAGACTTTCTTCACAGTTCATCCACTTCTTTCCAGGCACGTTCAAAAAACTAGAAATCATTTCTTGGTTTTAATATAAGCCATGACGTTTTCAATGCATTCTTTTTTCTTTCATATTGAGAACGTTAATCAAATCAAAGTTGATGAGCGTCACTTAATTCTTTTCATTTTGCGCAATTCCAATTGACAGTTTATCTCGACTTCGTCCCGTAAAAGCTTCACCACTTTTTCCAATTTAATTCTTTTATCATTCAACTCAAATGCATTTTGGAAATTTGTCACATCTTCATTTTCCAATTTCCTAGTTTACATAATCTTTTTAAAACTTAATTTGAATGGTTTGTTCAAAGTTAAAGATTACTTCAATCTACAAAAAAAAAAAAAAAAGTGCAGCTTGTTCATATTTATTTTTTCGTGTACTTTAAATTATGTATATAAGCATATATACCTTCGCATCAACACTTGATTTCTTCATTTCAGGGCTTTTCTTGAATCACTTTACTTTGGTAATTGCCACTGGATCATTGTTTCTCATCCAACTGTGCTTCGTACTGGTTCTCAAGGATCGAGTCTCTAATAAGACCCCAACCATGCCATTGGATTCACCTTACATTGCTGTCTTTCTAACAGTCCTTTCAATGTTTTTACTTAGTAATTATAGTGTTAAGATGTCTAAGTTGTGCCAGGGTTGGTTTACAATAAGAGTCATAATTACTTAAATTATTTAGCTTTCTACAATTATTCCAACCCAATCTTAGTCGAGGAGAGCCAAGATTGCTAATAACTTGAGTATAGCTACGAACGTTCTATAATCCGTTAAATCCTTTAACTAGATTAAATCCCAAAAATCTTTGATCTCACTACCGAGTGGGTTATCAAAGCCCAGATTATCCATCGCATCAAATTAGTTCACACACACACCATATACATCTATCTCTAGGATTGCCCCACTGACCAACTTGCAAACTACAGTCTAAGCACACTAATAGAAGTCACATTGTCCTTCCATAACATTACACAACAAAGATCACATCAACCTTCACGGCCTTCTCAAATGGTGTGGTATCTCACTCTAAATCTAGACTAACAATTTCCACACATGAACAAGGATCACACCATTTACAGACAAATATACTCAAGACAACGTTCAGCTATGTTTACAAATGTCCCCACTAAGCCCCATGAATTCTAGTAACAAGTTAATATAATTCCTAACCACATTACTTAACCCTAACCCTTGTCTTTTCGATAAATAATATCTTTTGCCCCAATTACCGTTGTAAATATGTCCCACTAAAATATTAATGACTGCTTTTTGTAGAAGTTTTATAACCTACATTTTAATTATATGCCTCAATCGATACATCAACTCCCGACAAGTAACTATCATTTTGCATAAACTCCCATGCAAGACATTACTAACAGCTGCATTTTTACAAACTATGTAAAAAAAATGAGATCCACTTATATATATCAACTAGGATATGTTATCCCACTCATCCACAATGACATATTTATTCTTCCAAAGGCAACAGAAACGACACCGCCCAAAAAGATTTCAACTTGATCAAAGCATCATCCTCAAGAACGTTGCTCCTTTGTCAAGAAAAGGAAGAAACCGTCTGCTGAAATCACAGCTGATCCGCTCACCAATGTGGGCGCCCACAAAAAGAATTCGGAGGCTATAACCCCATTAGAACAGCTCCAGCCAGTTCTCTATTTGCCTTTCTCAGAATTTCAATAAACTATCCCTACACAAGTCATTGTGTGTATTCACTCCCCTTCCACTACGCTACTTAATCACATTCCACCATTAAAATTCATTCGTTAAATCACCCCCCCCCCCCCAAAAAAAAAAAATAATAACTTGAGACTTCAATAAAACTCCATTTATCCCAGGATTCAAAATTAACTAATTAACACTTTATTCTATTTGCTCTTTCTTAACCCTCAAATACTATATCATTTCAGCCTTCCACATTTTCACAAGTCGTACACTCCTAATGTTTCTCATCAACAATCGTACCCGTCTAGCCACCTTTGATACTATATACAAAAACATACAAATACTTCTTCCGCACCACTAACACTTCCTACAGAAACCTCCCAGACAGACCACCCTTCCCATCAACCTGATAACTTAGGACTCATCTTACCCAACCTCACGACTTACAAACCAGTCACATTACCTCATCTTCTAAACCTAAACATCTCGTCTCCTTAACGTGTTCTTACAAATATCAAAGTCAAGTGATTATGAACCCTCCTTTTCCAAGTAAATCATGGTAAACCAACTTGGGTAGATTCCCTCAGACACGTATCTAGTTCATTATTAATCTCTTCCACTTCTGCAATAGTGCGCTATTTAAACGATCGTGCACGCGTTCCATTTTCGAATTTCGACACATTTTTTCGATAATTTTTTGCGGTTCTTGACGCTCTTAAAAGACGTCAACTGCCTCTTGTGGACAGCCTTAAAATCAAATACATTCCTGCTAGATTCCCGTTATACTTGAATGATTCAAGTTTCTCATTTAATCTTCAAAATCACAAGTAAGCTAGTCTACATCATTATATAGTACCCTCTCAATTCTCCCATGGATTACACGTCAACTTTAAACTATAATTAGGACAATTTAATGCGACAGCAAAGGTGAAATACAAACGACATGGCTGGGGAATTAGAGAACACTCTTACCTTTCTGATGTCTGCTTCAACTTGCAATCAAGTCGGCTTCATGTTAGCACTCTTTCTTCAATTCTTTTAGCATCTCATTTTTATGGATTGTTCTTTCGTTGTTTTCATTCGTCCTCAGGTTACAAACTGGTCCCAATCCTTGTCATAAACAATGCAACACTTATCCTCTAAACCATATCTTGTTTCTGTTGAAACCATCTTCTGTTACAAGATCAGGATCCACGACGAATGCGTAGTGATCGACAACCATTCTCAATGACTTCGTGAACAAATTACATGACAAATCTTCATTACTAAAATAATCAATATC
Organism: Sepiola atlantica; assembly: GCA_963556195.1. Lineage (NCBI taxonomy): Eukaryota > Metazoa > Mollusca > Cephalopoda > Sepiida > Sepiolidae > Sepiola > Sepiola atlantica. The sequence continues at coordinate 387,245 of CAUVYP010000895.1, read as the reverse complement.
GATCAACGTCTGCGGTAATGGTCAATACAGAACTGTCTGTTCGAAATTTTAAAAGATACAGACAGACAACCATTCATTTTAACAAAGGCAGAATGGGAATCTGAGTAAAACTTGTGAAACGGCATGGCCTGCTTTTCGTTATTAAAAGTCACAAGCTTTTTTTTACCCGTTAAACATTCTGCTTCAATTTGGAAAAAGAATCAAAGTTTTGATAAAGATTCTTTAAACTGCTACCATGGGCATTTCTGTCGACAGCATAAATGCCAAGAAATCATCCGAGAAAAAGTTTTAATCATACTAAATCAATAAATGGGAGACATTAGATTGAATTATTCAAGCATATTGTGTGGAATTGCTTTGTTTTTTTTTTATTAATGGTTTCTGCTATTTCACTGATACTGTTATCCACCATGGAGTCCTATTTTACATCAAAAATATTACCATGTGAAACCTATTCACCCTGATTTAACCAGTAATCAACTAATAATTATACTCTAATTGGGATTAAATTTAGTGCAAAAACAGCTTATTTTCATAAAAGTTTAAGAATAAAGTTCTTTATATCTTAAAATATTTATTCAGTGTTTGGTTAACTTTTTAATTTTATGGAATATCAACACTGACTTTCTAATGTAAAATCTAGTCATTGTTATATTCAGTAATAACATACATTACTAAAACAGCAACTAAGATCGTCAAAAATAGGAATATATTTTCCAATTTAATCCTAAATTGAACGAGGTACCACAAGTAATATTTACTGTCAAACACTTTTCATCATTAATGAGGTAATTTTTCTCAACTCAATATTAAAGTAACGAAACGTTTATTGCAATATATCATGAGTGATGTTAGCTACCATCAAGAATCAACCCTAAACAGTTTTAAAGATTCGTCAAATTTTCGATACCAATTTCTTAAAAATACATTTGTTTTTGAAAGCACTGCACCACTTTAACAGAAAAATCTAAAAAAAAAAATTTAACAGAAACTTAGTACAATGTTATTGTAGAAAGTTACTTATCTGTTTATGTTCATCACAACTGGAAACTTGATTCAAACGTACAGGCAGTCATTTTGTTAAACAGTTCCAAACTGCAAAAGGAAAAAAATGATATTGTTTACTAGTAAAATAGTTAAAAAAGTTACCATGAACAAGTTCTGCATCAACTTGTGATATATAAAACAGACATATTTAAAAAATTCATATAGTAAAACCAAGTTTTGTAGTAAACATAACTTACTGAGAAAATCTGTATTTTTTCATCCATGTCTAATTAGTGTCTGCGCAGTTTGAAATTCGTGTTGAAATCTTTGAGTAACTCAATGTAAACTGAAAAAAAAAGTAAATGAGTGGTGTATAAAACAGATAGAATGTTAAAATTAAAACGAAATCATTAATATGCCGAAATCATGTATCTATTAATTGTGTAACCATTTAAAAAGTCATTATGGTTTTAAAATATTCCATAATTTCTTAACTAAAATGTAGTCGAAATGTAAGCAATTACGACTATGAACAGAGGAAGCTGATACAATATCGAATTCTACACCATACTAACCAAAGTAAACTGAATTTGAATAAAACTAAACTGTTACTTTCTGGTTAGGTTAGAGTATAAAGCAAAAAAGTTCGGTTTATACTGTAGATAATTCATGGAAGTTAAAATTTATCTTCGTTGGAAGAGTTTAGTGAAAATTGGACAAATACTGACATTTTCTTAAATACCTATTTCTTAAATTACTTGTTTCGAAAAAAAAAAAAACAAAAAAAAACTCACCAAATGCCTTGCTTCCAGAAATAGAAAATGACTAAAGACGGTTTCCTATCTAGCTCTGGAAAATTAATACGAGTTATATTGAATGCATGCAAAGAAAATCTTAGCTGTAGCTTGGTGAATATTCGATTCTTCGCGCCATTTATTTATTTTTTTTTATACAGCGTTATTTGAAAGCCGGCCACTTTAAAAATGACCTAGTCAATACTAAGCTACCATATATCAAATGGTAAGATTAAGGGTGGTAGAAGCTATGTAAGAAATAAATTCATTTAAATAACAGATGGAAATTAAAAAAAAATATCAAATAAACATAACTTACCTGATCCAGAGAACATTTTGTTGACTCATGTCGTCCGGCTAACCTACAAATAAACTGAAGACCAACTATTTGAAAATGAAATGTACACTGTATTAAAAAGAAAAATGGCGAGTGGTGTATCTTAGCACACGTCCAAAACATATGAGAGAAAAATAGAAAGAGACTACATTTAACAGACCGAGTTTAAAGTAAAAAAAAATAAAAAAATTAATTCTTCCTAAACTTGGTACACAATGTTACTGTAGGTTGTTACATTCGTTTGTATTCATCACAACTGGAATGTTCTTTCACTCGATTCAAACGTACAGGGCAGTTTCGTTCCGTTAAGCAATTCTATACTGAAAGAGACACAAAAATAGCATTTACTAGTCAAATAGTTCAGAGTAACCATGAACGTATTTATCAACATGTTATATAAAACAGACATTGTATTTAAATAAAAATTCATATAAAACCAGGTTTAGTAAAAAAAAACAACCTACCACGGAAATATTCTGCGTGATGTAATTTGTTCATCCATGTCTAATTAGTGTCGTCTCCGATGGAAATTTGTGATAAATATTCATTTGCAGTAACTCAATATAAACTGAAAAAAAAAAAAAAGTAAATGAGTGATGTATAAAACAGATAGCGTATGTTAACATGAAAAAGAAATTAATATGCTGAAATCCCATATCCATTCATTGTGTAATCATTAAATTGTCCAAACATTCAACTATAACAGTTGAAATGTAAGCTTTTCTGACTATGAACAGAGGAAGGTAAGGTGTTGCTTTACAGCACATCAACCCTAAGGGTCATTTCGTGCCATTAGTGTGGAAGGGAGTGTCATTCATTACAAATGAACATAGGAAGCTGATACACTATCGAATTCTACAGAATACTAGCCGAAGTAAACTGAATTTTAATAAAACTAAACTGTTAGTTTCGGGTTAGGTTAGATTATAAACCAAAAAAATTCGGCTAATACTATGTAGATAATTCATAATGATCCAGGCAATACTAAGCTACCATATATGTAATGTTTAGATTAAGGGTGGTAGAAGCTTTCTGTTAGAAATAAGTACATTCAAATAACAGTTAGAAAATGTCATACAATAATAAACATGTTACTTATCCATAGACATTTGTCGACCATCATGTTGTCCGGCTAACCTATAAATAAACTAAAGACCAACTATTTAAGAATGAAACATACGACGTATTAAGTAAAATTGAGAGTGGGTATCTTAGCAAGAGTCCGAAAACGTTTCTCAATTTTCATGTAAGCTACATGACTTAACATTTAGAATAAAAATTCAGAAAATAAAACATTCTATATATTCATTGAACCTATTACGGTGAACATTTAAAATTTCTCCATCACAAAAATCACAAAATGTAAAGAGTATAGAGTTAAAAGTACATTTAAAGTAAAAAAAATAAAGTAATAAAAATGATACTTATCTTTAAGTCATTGTCAAGAGAAAATTGTCGATTCATGTCATCCGGTTTACCTACAAATGAACTAAGCACCAACTGTTTCAGATTCAAATGTACGATGTATTAAAATAAACGAATCCGAAGATATTTGTCTCCATTTTTATTGAAAATACTTAACGAACATTCGGAATGAAAATTCAGAAAATAAAAACAGTATATATATAGATAAATAGACAGAAAGAGAAATAAGTACATTTAAATAACAGATTGAATTTCTAAAAAAATATCAAAGATCATACTTATCTTTCAGTCATTGTCAAGAGAAAATTATGTCGTCCGACTTACTGCCAAATGAAATTAGACGACCAAAAATTTAGAAAATAAAAGTATATATATAGATATATATAGAGAGAGAAAGAGAGAGACACAGACAGTACATTAAACACATCCAGTTTATAGTAAAAAAATCCATTAAAAAATAATTTATTCTTAAACTTTATACACTGTTACTGTAGGATGTTACATTCGTTTGTATTCATCACAACTGGAATATTCTTTCACTTGATTCAAACGTACAGGGCAGTTTCTTTCCGTTAAGCAATTCTATACTGAAAGAAAAAAAAGATATCGTTTACCAGTAAAATAGATAAGTTACCATGAATAAGTTTTACATCAACTTATATATATAACAGACAGTGTTTGAAGAATAATTCATACAGTAAAACCAGGTTTGGTACTAATAAATATAACTTACTATGAGAATATCCTTTGCTTTATGAATGTTTTCATCCATGTCTAATAAGTGTCGACACAGGTGGAAATTTGTGTTGAAATCTTATTATGTAACTCAATGTAAACTGAAAAAAACAAGTAAAAAAAACTAATGTATATAAAACAGTTTGTTAAAACTAGTTAATATGCCAAAATCCTATATCTGTTATTACTTATACAATCATATCACTAAATATGATTCCATAACAGGCCAATACTTTACAGCTATAACGTAGGTGTAATTTAAGTAGTTCTGACTATCAATAGAAGATAATACAATGTCGAATGCTTCTACACAATACCAACCAAACTGAATATGAATAATGAAACTAAAACGTTAGTTTACGGTTAGGTTAGAGTTAAAACTAAAAAAAGTTAGGCTGATACTGTGTAGATTGTTTCTTTGAAGTTAACGTTTCAGTAAACATTAGACCAGTACTGACGTTTTCTTGGAGACCTATTTCTAAAATGTAACCTTGTTTTGAAAAAACTCGCAAGGTACCTTGCACTAGCCTAAAATTCAATTGTAAAAATAAATATTCATAAATTTGGTACACAATGTTATTGTTGAAAGTTACTTATCTGTTTGTGATCCTTAAAACTGCAATATTCTTTTACTTGATTCAAAGGTACGGCAGTGTCGCTGTTAATTTTAAACTGAAAGAAAAAAGATATCGTTTACTAGTAAAATAAATAAGTTGCCATAAAACAAGTCCTACATCAACTTGTAATATATCAGACATTGTATTTTTTAAAAATTCAATAAATCCAGGTTTAGTAAAAAACAACCTACCACAGACATTCTGCGTTATGTAATTTGTTCATCATGTCTAATTAGTGTCGTCTCAGATTGAAATTTGTGTTGAAATCTTCATTTGCAGTAACTCAATGTAAACTGAAAACAAAGTAAATGAGTGATATATAAAACAGATAGCGTATGTTAACATGAAAAAGAAATTAATATGCTGAAATCCCATATCTATTCATTGTGTAATCATTTAATAAACTCATGGTTTAAAAATAGTCCAAACATTCTCAACTATAACAGTCAGAACTGCTTACATTTCAACTATGAACAGAGGAAGGTAAGGTGTTGCTTTACGGCACATCAACCCTAAGGGTCATTTCGTGCCATTAGTGTGGAAGGGAGTGTCATTCATTTGAAATGAACATAGGAAGCTGATACACTATCGAATTCTACAGAATACTAGCCGAAGTAAACTGAATTTTAATAAAACTAAACTGTTAGTTTCGGGTTAGGTTAAAGTATAAACCAAAAAAGATTCGGCTAATACTGTGTAGATAATTCATAATGATCCAGGCAATACTAAGCTACCATATATGTAATGTTTAGATTAAGTGTGGTAGAAGCTTTCTGTTAGAAATAAGTACATTCAAATAACAGTTAGAAAATGTCATACAATAATAAACATGTTACTTATCCATAGACATTTGTCGACAATCATGTTGTCCGGCTAACCTATAAATAAACTAAAGACCAACTATTTAAGAATGAAACATACGATGTATTAAGTAAAATTGAGAGTGGGTATCTTAGCAAGAGTCCGAAAACGTTTCTCAATTTTCATGTAAGCTACATGACTTAACATTTAGAAATTTCTCAATTATAAATCAAACTTCAGAAAATATTAACAGTATTTATATATATATATATATGAGAGAAAAATAGAAAGACAGTACATTTAACAGATCGAGTTTAAAGTAAAAAAAAAATAAATAATTTATTCTTCATAAACTTGGTACACAATGTTACTGTAGGATGTTACATTCATCATCACTGGAATATACTTTTACTCGATTCAAACGTACAGGGCAGTTTCGTTCTGTAAAGCAATTCTATACTGAAAGAAAAACAAAAAGATAGCGTTTAATAGCAAAATAGATAAGTTACCATGAATAAGTTTCACATCAACTTGTTATATATAAAGCAAACATTTTATTTAAAAAAGAAAAATTCATATAAAAACAGATTTTATAGTAATAAACAACCTACCACGAAAACGTCGGTTGCCCGATATAAATCGTTGATTCATATTGGAAATTCCAGTAATTTTTATGTTCAAAAACTGAAAAAAAAAATTAAAAAATGAAACGATTTAGGTACAATACAAATCTTTATTTCATTTCTAAAATACATAAACTATCAAGAATTAGTATTTTGCAGTGATACATATAGCTACCAAGAAAAATCCTATATGTGATATAAATCTTTAATCATATAGGAAAGTGGTAACATTTCGTGTGCACCTCTTATTTGCTGTTCGATCAATGCGACCACAAAAAAAAAAAAAAAACTAGCTATGTGACAAGACAGTTTCATAGATTCACTCAAAAAACTATAATTACCCTTCATTTTATGTTCATCGCAAAGCTGAGCCTGACCACAAATTATAGCCTTTAAAATCCAATTGGCAAGTGTGTTCGTATTATTGCGATTCTTCGTATCAAGCACTTAACTTCGCCACATTCTCCCGACATGATACTTGCTTCCAAGACATGGTTCATCATACTTTTTATGATAAGCCTCTTCTATTACAATGGACATGCATTTCGACAGCTTTACAACGTCCGAGATTAAACACTAAAAGTAACATATATTCGGATTGCCAGCCTGGACTTACGCTTAGTGTTTGGCTTAAGGCATGTTTATTTTAGTTTGTGGTAAAACTGTCTTTTCACAACAAAATTGGCAGACGATAAATCGTCTTGCAGTCTGAGAAAAATAACTTTTATAATATTCTCCACTAAGATAATCTCATTTGAAATTCAAACATGATTTATTTGTATTTTGACATTGAATACTTGTTTTGTTTTTTAAGTACTATTTATTAATTTCAACCCGCTACAGGAGGGTTAGACACAAGCTCACTGAACTGGATTATACTCTCCTTTTAAAAAAGGCATGAGCAGCCCGTGATCATTCCCTGATAGTGAAACCTCAATCGATTACCAATAATAAGAGTTTACTTTTAATATTCTCGTAACTCACTCCCCCTATTTTGTCCTTTACTCCTCACATTCCATGAATGATATAACGGACAAAGGAGTAAGAATTGCCGTTTTTCAAGTCGGAATCTATCCATCTAAAATTTATTTTAGTTTTTACACTTGAGCTAGTATATTTTTTTTTAGAAATCGATATCAATTGTTTTAATGCCTTGTCTGGACCGATTTCCATCTAAAATTGCTTAATTAAAAATTGCTTAATTAAATAAATAGCCTAAAAGAGAAAGCAGCCCAATAGCAACAAAAACATGAAAAGTACAACTCCAAATTCGGACAATATGCATTAGTGAAAAAGAAAGTAAAATAGAAAATTGATTGTTTCATTCAAGGATCAAACAAGGGAAAAAAACTGTAGTATGAACACAGACACTATATTCTTAAAATAACTTATCTATTCTGTCCTTTCATCAACCAATTTCATAAACAAAAAATACTATCAAAATTCACTTCAAAATCTGATCTAAAAACTTAAAAATTACCTTAATTTATTTTAAAATCCATTACAGAATATCAAAACATCGGTGCCGTCGGTTTCACATCCACACAAAATAAAGAACCAAATATATCAATCCCTTGGTTTAGATTGAAAACCGACGGTACCGATGTTGATCTTATCTTCTGTAATACTTCTCAGGCTTACGGTTCGTGCTAACATAACATTATTATTTAGAAAGCCATTCTTAACAGAGAGAAGGGGTATTTGTTTACTGTTCTGTACTTTCACCTGCTTCGCCCCGACAATTAAAATGTTTAACTTTGGAAACTCTTTTCTGATTGCGTCGTCAACGTTCGTCTACGTAAAAACTACCGACGGATGATCTACGATGAAGAAAATAAAACTAAAATACATCTAAAAAACTAATTTCATTAAAAAATATTTTATTACATCTTTAGTTTATTACAATTAACTTAAAATGCCGTTTATTATTAACAAATTATTTAAATACAAAGTTTAAAACAAAATAAAACTTGTAAAATAAATCTTATTTATAAAGAGAAAAAAAAACTCAAATCTTGCAGTGGAAGGGAACTAACTCTAGTTTTTTTCCTACTCTAGTTATCTCCCTTGAAATTCACTCGTAGGTTCGTGCTTCATTTTGTTTACACTCTTACACTTAAAAAGTCAAAATTCAGGAAATCAACCAATTTTATTGAAATTTTCACATTTTTTCATCGACGATCACGTAATAAAAAACCATTATTAACTTTTAAATCACTGAAAATATAGTATTTTTGGAAAACAAAATACACTTTTAATATTTACATTTTTTAAAACAATTGCAGACATTAAATTATCCAGCATGAAAACACAAGTGATTTCCAAGGGGGAAACCGTATTTGTGTTGCCAAACATTCTAAAGAGGCATTAGCAAAAACTGGATTGGATATGATCAAATATTTACATAAATTACCAATAAACAAAAACATCGAATTAATACAACTCGTTTAGCAATGATTTTTCCTTTATTTCTATATATGTATTTTGATTTCATTTAATTCGTCTGAATTTATCGCCTGCCGCTGTTCAATTTAGCGTTTGGCAGTTTTCACCGAGTCAACTTTCACGTACTACAGAGAAACCCCGGATTTCAGCAGCAAACAGACATAACTCGTTCACTTTGCAAAAGACTAGCGTGTTCAGCTTGTCTTCACCGGCGCCGATTTGAAATTTCACCTTCAAAAACTTCAAAGATCGTCAACTTACAGTTATAAGGAATTCTTCAAACAAATCCTGAGTTCAGAAATTAAAGAAAAGCACAATATTTTTGTAAATAAGCGATATTTTTTAAAGTTATATGGCCAACCGGGACTACTACGGAATTTATTCCTATGTCGCTTAAATGACGAAAAATAAAACCAGATTCCTTTAATAGATAAAACTTCTTTTTTTTTATAAAAAAAAAATTAAATATTTATCATAGTAGCCCCGCTATAAACCATAATACGATAATGCCTTTTATAATAAAAAAAATCATTACCTACCCGACATCCGGGCAGATCAAAGTGTAGTATCTGTTCCGATGGATACTGCACCCCCATAGACTTGTATTGGCCTTCGGGGCTTGATTTACACCGGTCTATGGGTCTGTCCTGTGCAGTTCTAGGTCCACCCTCCCAGGCTTCGCCTCCCCTCTTTGGGGGAGGAGTAAGTTTATTGCTTACTGCCTGAGGCGCCCCTACCGAGGAATGCCGACGGGGCTGCCCAGGCAATTTTTAAACCCCACTTTCCCGACCCGACCTTGGGTCACATCTTATGGGAGTAAGATAAAAACTGGCCTTGTGCCTAACTCCTGGAGAGAAGTAAATCAATACCCGACATCCGGGCAGCAATTAATTGAGATGTTATTTCTTAAATTAATATATTTGTTACCTCTAACCCCTACCCACGAAAAAAAAATAACTCAATAACGTACCGTTTAGGTTAAATATATAGCAAACTGATCCACTCAAAATTCTAAAATGTTTTCCTTGCGTAGTCGCCCAATAAAGCAGAATATATTTATAGGGTGGGGGGGGGGGTATCAGAGTGAGTTAATCTGCAAAATTTCCCATATTTTATTTTTTTAAAATCTTATATTATTTTACTGTACTTTCCTTGTTTATTTTTATTCTAAACAATTGGGTTTAGTGAAGTTATTTTTTCACGTGAAAATTAAAATAGCTAAATAATTAAATACCTTATTTATCATATATAAATAAATATTAAGTTTTCGTTTTATGGATTAGCACCATCAGCGACCACTTCCAAATAGGCAATTACGGGTTGATCGCCCAGAATATTCTTGCAGTAGAAAAAAAACATTTTAATGTAAAGTTGGGCATCAGTGTCGCATAGAAATTTAACTTAAAATGATCCTCTATATCCGGGCCATTCTAGTGTTTTATGAAAGTAACCATTTTTTGTTACTATTGGAGATACATTCTTTGCATTATATGTAGGGGAAACAGGACACCACTCTTTTCAGCTATTAACTGGTTTTACAACCTTACCAGTTAGACTTAGAGATGGTGTTAAAAATATATTCGTTAATTGTCTTAAGTTAGAATGACGCTAAAAAGTAGAATCACATTGTTTAAACTTAGCTGACGACGTTTATCTACAAATTTATCAGAGTTTGCTTAAATTATGCAAGTCAAAGTAACATTTTAACTACCTGTCCCATGAATTCGTGCTTATTTAGAAAAAGTTTGTTTAAATGAAGAAAAAATCGCATTAATTCATTTAGGACAAAAAATTATAATACATGAATATTTTTTATTATATTTAAAAAGCTTAGATGGGTTACCAAGTTTTTTTTCTCTTTATTTTATAGAAAATATAATCACAATTTCGACCACAACAACTAACATTGAGACGTCGAAAACAACAAATTTATTTTAAACATTAAATTATATATCTAATAAATTGTCAAAGTTATTTCGCTCAGTGCAGAGTGAAATTTTATTAAATAAATTATGTCAGGTAACCAAAGTTTATTAAAATGTCACCAGAAGTTATTCAAATTTAAAACTAATCTTTTCGAACCTTAAATGTTTCATAAAATCGTTGACATTATTACTAATATTAAAACTTTTTTAATATTAACAATTTATTTCTATTTTCGTTTTAATATATTTTCAAGTTTTTTATTATATTAATATTCTAATCAAGCATCGTTCTGTTGGCTAGATATAATTTATCTTGAAGAAATTAAATGTACAATTGATTTAAATAAACATAACGTGTTTTATAACAAACAGAAATACAAAAACATTTCGCATTTATTCTTTTAAATTATCATAGCCATGCATGTTAGGGTTCCGACAAGCTACATTCTACCTGGTAGGGTCACCAGCATCACTGGTCCGCACTCATTCTAAATCACATATTACTCTTAACATGTTTCATAAAACCACTTTTGATGTATGGCCAGCTCAAAATCCAAACAAATTACCCAGACTTGCAGGCTGGAGAGTGAGTCGATACCACTATTTACACCAGACACAACATGCGACATAGCTAGGTACTACATGTTATCAGAGTCTCATAATTCAGCCATCATCCGCCACAAGCTGAGCAAACACCACAAGGTGCTTAGCCACCAGTCTGCCTGTTCAAGAGGTGCTTCGAGCAAAGGAATAAACCAAAAACCTTACAGACAAACAAAGCTATTTACATCGACTGGCTTGTCTGGATCGATTTCCTTTGTAAACAAACATTTGCAAGCTGACAAGTCACGATAATGCGCCCTGGCTTCCGATCATTAACAAAGCAATGAATCTAGACAACTAATATTGACCTATCTGAACTACACAAAACAACTTGCATCAAACAGCAGCCTCATAGAACAGAAATACGTTTTTGTTTCTGGCAATTCGCTACTAAACAAAACTACAATCCAATAAACCTTCTCTCCACCTGTTAGCCTATGTAATGTCGTTCTGTTCGAGCAGTTCACCCAGCATAGAAATGTTTGTATCCAAAACAATATTCCTGAACCTGCTTTTCTGTTGGACTTCATGGATTCACTTCAGAAACCAAATATACACTTCAAGTCTTGCTTGAATCTTCTTAATATCATATGTTTTCATATAAGAGTTACATAGAACAGCATTGCTCATTTTTAAAACTCTTCATCATTCGCATAATTAGCCAAAGACTTTCTTCAGTTCATCCACTTCTTTCCAGGCACGTTCAAAAAACTAGAAATCATTTCTTGGTTTTAATATAAGCCATGACGTTTTCAACGCATTCTTTTTTTTTTTCATATTGAGAACGTTAATCAAATCAAAGTTGATGAGCGTCACTTAATTCTTTTCATTTTACGCAATTCCAATTGACAGTTTATCTCGACTTCGACTCGTAAAAGCTTCACCACTTTTTCCAATTTCAATTCAATTCTTTTATCATTCAACTCAAATGCATTTTGGAAATTCGTCACATCTTCATTTTCCAATTTCCTAGTTTACATACACTTTTTTAAACTTAATTTGAATGGTTTGTTCAAAGTTAAAGATTAAACTACAAATAAAATAAAAAAGTGCAGCTTGTTCATATTTTTTCGTGTAATTTAAATTATGTATATAAGCATATATACCTTCGCATCAATACTTTATTTCTTCGTTACAGGACTTTTCTTGAATCACTGTTTACTTTGGTAATTGCCACTGGATCATTGTTTCCCATCCAATTGTGCTTCGCACTGGTTCTCAAGGATCGAGTCTCTAATAAGACCCCAACCATGCCGTTGCATTCACCTTTCATTGCTGTCTTTCTAACAGTCCTTTCAATGTTTTTACTTAGTAATTATAGTGTTAAGATGTCAAAGTTGTGCCAGAGTTGGTTTACAATAAGAGTCATAATTACTTAAATTATTTAGCTTTCTACAATTATTCCAACTCAATCTTAGTCGAGGAGAGCCAAGATTGCTAATAACTTGAGTATAGCTATGAACGTTCTATAATCCCGTTATATCCTTTAACTAGATTAAATCCCAAAAATCTTTGATCTCACTACCGAGTGGGTTATCAAAGCCCTGATTATCCATCGCATCAAATTAGTTCAGACACACCATATACATCTATCTCTAGGATTGACCCACTGACCAACTTGCAAACTACAGTCTAAGCACACTAATAGAAGTCACATTGTCCTTCCATAACATTACACAACAAAGATCACATCAACCTTCACGGCCTTCTCAAATGGTGTGGTATCTCACTCTAAATATACACTAACAATTTCCACACATGAACAAGGATCACACCATTTACAGACATATCCTCAAAACACAACGTCCAGCTATGTTTACAAATATCCCCACTTAGCCCCCATGAATTCTAGTAACAAGTTAATATCATTCCTAACCACATTACTTAAGCCACCCTTGTTAATCTTTGATAAATAATATCTTTTGCACCAATTACCGTTCTAAATATGGCCCACTAAAATATTAATGACTGCTCTTTGTAGACAGGTTTATAACCTACATCTCACTTATATGCCCCGATCGATAATACGTCACCTCCCAACAAGTAACTATCATTTTGCATAAACTCCCATGCAAGACATTAATATTAACAGCTGCATTTCTACAAACTATGTAAAAAAAATGAGATCCACTTATAATCTATATCAACTACGATGTTATCCCACTCATCCACAATGACATTTATTCTTCCAAAGGCAACAGAAGCGACACCGCCCAAAAAGATTTCAACTTGATCAGAGCATCATCCTCAAGAACGTTGCTCCTTTGTCAAGAAAAGGAAGAAACCGTCTCCTGAAATCACAGCTGATCCGCTCACCAATGTGGGCGCCCACAAAGAGAATTTGGAGGCTATAACCCCATTCGAACAGCCTCAGCCAGTTCTCTAGTTGCCTTTCTCAGAATTTCAATAAACTATCCCTACACAAGTCATTGTGTGTATTCACTCCCCTTCCACTAGGCTACTTAATCACATTCCACCATTAAAATTCATTCGTTAAACCCCCCCCCCCCCACAAAAAAAAATAATAACTTAAGACTGCGATAAAACTCCATTTATCCCATGATTCAAAATTAACTAATTAACACTTTATTCTATTTGCTCTTTCTTAACCCTCAAATACTATATCATTTCAGCCTTCCACATTTTCACATGTACACTCCTAATGTTTCTCATCAACAATCGTACCCATCTAGACATCTTTAATACTATATACAAAAACATACAAATACTTCTTCCGCACCACTAACACTTCCTACAGAAACCTCCCAGACAGACCACCCTTCCCATCAACCCGATTACTTAGGACTCATCTTACCCAACCTCACGACTTACAAACCAGTCACATTACCTCTGATCTTCTAAACCTAAACATCGTTTCCTTAACGTGTTCTTAAAAATATCAAAGTCAAGCGATTATGAACCCTCCTTTTCCAAGTAAATCATGGTAAACCAACTTGGATAGATTCCCTCAGACACATATCTAGTTCATTGATTATCTCTTCCACTTCTGCAATAGTGCGCTATTTAAAAGATTTGTCTCGCGTTCCATTTTCGGATTTCTACACATTTTCTATACAGTTTTTTGCTGTTCTTGACGCTCTTAAGAGACGTCAACTGCCTCTTGTGGACAGCCTTAAAATCAAATACATTCCTGCTAGATTCCCGTTATACTTGAATGATTCAAGTTTCTCATTTAATCTTCAAAATCACAAGTAAGCTAGTCTACATCATTATATAGTACCCTCTCAATTCTCCCATGAATTACACGTCAACTTTAAACTATAATCAGGACAATTTTAATGCGACAGCAAAGGTGAAATACAAACGACATGGCTGGGGAATTAAAGAACACTCTTACCTTTCTGATGTCTGCTTCAACTTGCAATCAAGTTTGCTTCATGTTAGCACTCTTCAATTCTTTTAGCATCTCATTTTTATGGATTGTTCTTTCGTTGTTTTCATTCGTCCTCAGGTTACAAACTGGTCCCAATCCTTGTCATAAACAATGCAACACTTATCCTCTAAACCATATCTTGTTTCTGTTGAAACCATCTTCTGTTACAAGATGAGGATGCACGACAAATGGGTAGTGATCGACAACCATTCTCAATGACTTCGTGAACAAATTACATGACGAATCTTCATTACTAAAATAATCAATATCGATCAACGTCTGCGGTAATGGTCAATACAAAACTGTCTGTTCGAAAATTTTAAAAGATACAGACAGACAACCATTCATTTTAACAAAGGCAGAATGGGAATCCGAGTAAAACTTGTGAAACGGCATGGTCTGCTTTTCGTTATTAAAAGTCACAAGCTTTTTTTTACCCGTTAAACATTCTGCTTCAATTTGGAAAAAGATTCAAAGTCTTGATAAAGATTCTTTAAACAGCTACCATGGGCATTTCTGTCGACAGCATAAATGCCAAGAAATTATCCGAGAAAAAGTTTTAATCATACTAAATCAATAAATGGGAGACATTAGATTGAATTATTCAAGCATATTGTGTGGAATTGCTTTGTTTTTTTTTAATGGTTTCTGCTTTTTCACTGATACTGTTATCCACCATGGAGTCCTATTTTACAAAAATATTACCATGTGAAACCTATTCACCTTGATTTAACCAGTAATCAACTAATAATTATACTCTAATTGAGATTAAATTTAGTGCAAAAACAGCTTATTTTCATAAAAGTTTAATAAAGTTCTTTATATCTTAAATTATTTATTCAGTGTTTGGTTAACTTTTTAATTTTATGGAATATCAACACTGACTTTTTTTTTTTTTTTTTTTTAATGTAAAATCTAGTCATTGTTATATTCAATAATAACATACATTACTAAAACAGCAACTAAGATTGTCAAAAATAGGAATATATTTTCGAATTTAATCCTAAATTGAACGAGGTACCACAAGTAATATTTACTGTCCAACACTTTCCATCATTAATGAGGTAATTTTTCTCAACTCAATATTAAAGTAACGAAACGTTTATTGCAATATCTCATGAGTGATGTTAGCTACCATCAAGAATCAACCCCAAACTGTTCTTTAAAGATTCGTCAAATTTTCAATACCAATTTCTTAAAAATACATTTTTTTTTTGAAAGCACTGCACTTTAACAGAAAAATCTAAAAAAAAATTTCAACAAAAACTTAGTATTATGTTATTGTAGAAAGTTACTTATCTGTTTATGTTCATCATAACTGGAATATTCTTTTACTGGATTCAAACATACAGGCCGTCGTTTTGTTAAACAGTTCCAAACTGCAAAAGAAAAAATGATATTGTTTACTAGTAAAATAGTTAAAAAAGTTACCATGAAGAAGTTCTGCATCAACTTGTGATATATAAAACAGACATACTTAAAGAAAAATTCATATAGTAAAACCAAGTTTCGTATTAAACATAACTTACTGAGAAAATCCTTTATGTATTTTTTCATCCATGTCTAATTAGTGTCTGCGCAGTTTGAAATTCGTGTTGAAATCTTTGAGTAACTCAATGTAAACTGAAAAAAAAGTAAATGAGTCATGTATAAAACAGATAGACTATATTAAAATTAAAACGAAATCATTAATATGCCGAAATCCTGTATCTATTAATTGTGTAACCATTTATAGTCATTATGGTTTTAAAATATTCCATAATTTCTCAACTAAAACAGTCGAAATGTAAGCAATTACGACTATGAACTGAGGAATCTGATACAATATCGAATTCTACACCATACTAACCAAAGTAAACTGAATTTTAATAAAACTAAACTGTTACTTTCTGGTTAGGTTAGAGTATAAAGCAAAAAAGTTCGGTTAATACTGTAGATAATTCATGGAAGTTAAAATTTATCTTCGTTGGAAGAGTTTAGTGAAAATTGGACAAATACTAACATTTTCTCAAATACCTATTTCTTAAATTACTTGTTTCAAAAAAAAAAATAAATAAATAAATAAATAAATAAAAAAAAAAAATAAAAAAAACATAACTTACCTTATCCAGTGAACATTTTGTTGAATCATGTCGTCCGACTAACCTACAAATAAACTGAAGACCATCTATTTGAGAATGAAAAAGAAAATGGCGAGTGGTGTATCTTAGCACAAGTCCAAGACATTATAAATGTTTTATTTAATCTACATGGTGAACATTTAAAAAATTCTCAATTATAAATCAAACTTCAGAAAATATTAACAGTATATATATATATATATATATATATGAGAGAGAAAAATAGAAAGAGACAGTACATTTAACAGACCGAGTTTAAAGTAAAAAAAAAATTTTTTTTAATTTATTCTTCCTAAACTTGGTACACAATGTTACTGTAGGATGTTACATTCGTTTGTATTCATCACAACTGGAATATTCTTTTACTCGATTCAAACGTACAGGGCAGTTTCGTTCCGTTAAGCAATTCTATACTGAAAGAAAAAAAAGAGATATTGTTTACTAGTAAAATAGATAAGTTACCATGAATAAGTTTTACATAAACTTGTTATATATATAACAGACATTGTGTTTGAAGAATAATTCATACAGTAAAACCAGGTTTGGTACTAATAAATATAACTTACTATGAGAATATCCTTTGCTTTATGAATGTTTTCATCCATGTCTAATAAGTGTCGACACAGGTGGAAATTCGTGTTGAAATCTTATATTGTAGTAACTCGATGTAAACTGAAAAAACAAGTAAAAAAATAACTAATGTATATAAAACAGTTTGTTAAAACTAGTTAATATGCCGAAATCCTATATCTATTAATTATGGAATCATATTAAGTGATATGATTGTATAACAGGCCAATACTTTACAGCTATAACATAGTCAGAACTACTTAAATTACACCTATCAATAGAAGATAATACAATGCTGAATGCTTCTACACAATACCAACCAAACTGAATATTAATAATGAAACTAAAACGTTAGTTTAAGGTTAGGTTAGAGTTAAAACTAAAAAAAGTTAGGCTAATACTGTGTAGATTGTTTCTTTGAAGTTAACGTTTGCCTTCAGTAAACATTAGACAAGTACTGACGTTTTCTTGGAGACCTATTTCTAAAATGTACCCTTGTTTTGAAAAAGCACTCGCAAGGTCCCTTGCACTAGCCTAACATTAAATTGTAAAAATAAATATTCATAAATTTGGTACACGATGTTATTGTTAAAAGTTACTTATCTGTGATCCTTGAAACTGCAATATTCCTTTACTTGATTCAAAAGTACGGCAGTGTCGCTCTTAATTTTAAGCTGAAAAAGAAAAGATTATCGTTTAGTAAAATAAATAAGTTGCCATAAAACAACTCATACATCCACCTGTTAATATATCAGACATTGTATTTTTTAAAAATTCAATAAATCCAGGTTTAGTAAAAAACAACCTACCACAGACATATTCTTCTGCGTAATGTAATTTGTTCATCCATGTCTAATTAGTGTCGTCTCAGATTGAAATTTGTGTTGAAATCTTCATTTGCAGTAACTCAATATAAACTGAAAAAAAAAGTAAATGAGTGATGTATAAAACAGATAGCGTATGTTAACATGAAAAAGAAATTAATATGCTGAAATCCCATATCTATTCATTGTGTAATCATTTAATAAACTCATGGTTTAAAAATAGTCCAAACATTCTCATCTATAACAGTCAGAACTGCTTACATTTCAACTATGAACAGAGGAAGGTAAGGTGTTGCTTTACGGCACATCAACCCTAAGGGTCATTTCGTGCCATTAGTGTGGAAGGGAGTGTCATTCATTTGAAATGAACATAGGAAGCTGATACACTATCGAATTCTACAGAATACTAGCCGAAGTAAACTGAATTTTAATAAAACTAAACTGTTAGTTTCGGGTAAGGTTAGAGTATAAACCAAAAAAGATTCGGCTAATACTGTGTAGATAATTCATAATGATCCAGGCAATACTAAGCTACCATATATGTAATGTTTAGATTAAGGGTGGTAGAAGCTTTCTGTTAGAAATAAGTACATTCAAATAACAGAAAATTTCATACAATAATAAACATGTTACTTATCCATAGACATTTGTCGACAATCATGTTGTCCGGCTAACCTATAAATAAACTAAAGACCAACTATTTAAGAATGAAACATACGATGTATTAAAAAGTAAAATTGAGAGTGGGTATCTTAGCAAGAGGCCGAAAACGTTTCTCAATTTTCATGTAAGCTACATCACTTAACATTTAGAAGTCTCAATTATAAATAAAAATTCAGAAAATAAAACATTCTGTATATTCATTGAACCTACTTACTGTGCACATTTAAAATTTCTCCATTACAAAAATCCGAAAATATAAAGAGTATAAAGCAAAAAGTACATTTAAAGTAAAAAAATAATCAAGTAATAAAAATGATACTTATCTTTAAGTCATTGTCAAGAGAGAATTGTCGATTCATGTCATCCGGTTTACCTACAAATGAACTAAGCACCAACTGTTTCAGAATCAAATGTACGATGTATTAAAAGAAACGAATTTGTCTCCATTTTTATTGAAAATACCTAACGGTGAACATTTGGAATGAAAATTCAGAAAATAAAAACAGTATATATATTTATATATATATATAGAGAGATAGACAGAAAGAGAAATAAGTACATTTAAATAACAGATTGAATTTCTAAAAAAATATCAAAGATCATACTTATCTTTCAGTCATTGTCAAGAGAAATTATGTCGTCCGACTTACTGCCAAATGAAATAAGACGACCAAAAATTTAGAAAATAAAAACAGTATATATATAGAGAGAGACACAGATAGTACATTAAACACATCCAGTTTATAGTAAAAAAAATCCAATAAAAAATGAATTCTTAAACTTGATACACACTGTTACTGTAGGATGTTACATTCGTTTGTATTCATCACAACTGGAATATTCTTTCACTCGATTCAAACGTACAGGGCAGTTTCGTTCCGTTAAGCAATTCTATATTGAAAGTGAAACAAAAAAAGCATTTACTAGTCAAATAGTTCAGAGTAACCATGAACATATTCATCAACATGTTATATTAAACAGACATTGTATTTAAATGAAAATTCATATTAAACCAGGTTTAGTAAAAAAACAACCTACCACAGACATTCTTCTGCGTGATGTAATTTGTTCATCCATGTCTAATTAGTGTCGTCTCAGATGGAAATTCGTGTTGAAATCTTCATTGGCAGTAACTCAATATAAACTGAAAAAAAAAAGTAAATGAGTGATGTATAAAACAGATAGCGTATGTTAACATGAAAAAGAAATTAATATGCTGAAATCCCATATCTATTCATTGTGTAATCATTTAATAAACTCATGATGGTTTAAAAAGAGTCCAAACATTCTCAACTATAACATAGTTGAAATGTAAGCAGTTCTGACTATGAACAGAGGAAGGTAAGGTAAGATGTTGCTTTACGGCACATCAACCCTAAGGGTCATTTCGTGCCATTAGTGTGGAAGGGAGTGTCATTCATTTGAAATGAACATAGGAAGCTGATACACTATCGAATTCTACAGAATACTAGCCGAAGTAAACTGAATTTTAATAAAACTAAACTGTTAGTTTCGGGTTAGGTTAGAGTATAAACCAAAAAAGATTCGGCTAATACTGTGTAGATAATTCATAATGATCCAGGCAATACTAAGCTACCATATATGTAATGTTTAGATTAAGGGTGGTAGAAGCTTTCTGTTAGAAATAAGTACATTCAAATAACAGAAAATTTCATACAATAAACATGTTACTTATCCATAGACATTTGTCGACAATCATGTTGTCCGGCTAACCTATAAATAAACTAAAGACCAACTATTTAAGAATGAAACATACGATGTATTAAAAAGTAAAATTGAGAGTGGCTATCTTAGCAAGAGGCCGAAAACATTTCAATTTTCATGTAAGCTACATCACTTAACATTTAGAAATCTCAATTATAAATCAAAATTCAGAAAATAAAACATTCTATACATTCATTGAACCTACTTACGGTGCACATTTAAAATTTCTCCATTACAAAAATCAAAGATCAGAAAATATAAAGAGTATAGAGAAAAAAGTACATTTAAAGTAAAAAAATAATCAAGTAATAAAAATGATACTTATCTTTAAGTCATTGTCAAGAGAAAATTGTCGATTCATGTCATCCGGTTTACCTACAAATGAACTAAGCACCAACTGTTTCAGAATCAAATGTACGATGTATTAAAAGAAACGAATCCGAAGACATTTGTCTCCATTTTTATTGAAAATACCTAACGGTGAACATTTGGAATGAAAATTCAGAAAATAAAAACAGTATATATATTTATATATAGATAGAGAGATAGACAGAAAGAGAAATAAGTACATTTAAATAACAGATTGAATTTCTAAAAAAATATCAAAGATCATACTTATCTTTCAGTCATTGTCAAGAGAAATTATGTCGTCCGACTTACTGCCAAATGAAATAAGACGACCAAAAATTTAGAAAATAAAAACAGTATATATAGAGAGAGACACAGATAGTACATTAAACACATCCAGTTTATAGTAAAAAAAATCCAATAAAAAATGAATTCTTAAACTTGGTACACAATGTTACTGTAGGTTGTTACATTCGTTTGTATTCATCACAACTGGAATATTCTTTCACTCGATTCAAACGTACAGGGCAGTTTCGTTCCGTTAAGCAATTCTATATTGAAAGTGAAACAAAAAAAGCATTTACTAGTCAAATAGTTCAGAGTAACCATGAACATATTCATCAACATGTTATATACAACAGACATTGTATTTAAATGAAAATTCATATTAAACCAGGTTTAGTAAAAAACAACCTACCACGGAAATATTCTGCGTGATGTAATTTGTTCATCCATGTCTAATTAGTGTCGTCTCAGATGGAAATTCGTGTTGAAATCTTCATTGGCAGTAACTCAATATAAACTGAAAAAAAAAAGTAAATGAGTGATGTATAAAACAGATAGCGTATGTTAACATGAAAAAGAAATTAATATGCTGAAATCCCATATCTATTCATTGTGTAATCATTTAATAAACTCATGATGGTTTAAAAAGAGTCCAAACATTCTCAACTATAACATAGTTGAAATGTAAGCAGTTCTGACTATGAACAGAGGAAGGTAAGGTAAGATGTTGCTTTACGGCACATCAACCCTAAGGGTCATTTCGTGCCATTAGTGTGGAAGGGAGTGTCATTCATTTGAAATGAACATAGGAAGCTGATACACTATCGAATTCTACAGAATACTAGCCGAAGTAAACTGAATTTTAATAAAACTAAACTGTTAGTTTCGGGTTAGGTTAGAGTATAAACCAAAAAAGATTCGGCTAATACTGTGTAGATAATTCATAATGATCCAGGCAATACTAAGCTACCATATATGTAATGTTTAGATTAAGGGTGGTAGAAGCTTTCTGTTAGAAATAAGTACATTCAAATAACAGAAAATTTCATACAATAAACATGTTACTTATCCATAGACATTTGTCGACAATCATGTTGTCCGGCTAACCTATAAATAAACTAAAGACCAACTATTTAAGAATGAAACATACGATGTATTAAAAAGTAAAATTGAGAGTGGCTATCTTAGCAAGAGGCCGAAAACATTTCAATTTTCATGTAAGCTACATCACTTAACATTTAGAAATCTCAATTATAAATCAAAATTCAGAAAATAAAACATTCTATACATTCATTGAACCTACTTACGGTGCACATTTAAAATTTCTCCATTACAAAAATCAAAGATCAGAAAATATAAAGAGTATAGAGAAAAAAGTACATTTAAAGTAAAAAAATAATCAAGTAATAAAAATGATACTTATCTTTAAGTCATTGTCAAGAGAAAATTGTCGATTCATGTCATCCGGTTTACCTACAAATGAACTAAGCACCAACTGTTTCAGAATCAAATGTACGATGTATTAAAAGAAACGAATTTGTCTCCATTTTTATTGAAAATACCTAACGGTGAACATTTGGAATGAAAATTCAGAAAATAAAAACAGTATATATATTTATATATATATATAGAGAGATAGACAGAAAGAGAAATAAGTACATTTAAATAACAGATTGAATTTCTAAAAAAATATCAAAGATCATACTTATCTTTCAGTCATTGTCAAGAGAAATTATGTCGTCCGACTTACTGCCAAATGAAATAAGACGACCAAAAATTTAGAAAATAAAAACAGTATATATATAGAGAGAGACACAGATAGTACATTAAACACATCCAGTTTATAGTAAAAAAAATCCAATAAAAAATGAATTCTTAAACTTGATACACACTGTTACTGTAGGATGTTACATTCGTTTGTATTCATCACAACTGGAATATTCTTTCACTCGATTCAAACGTACAGGGCAGTTTCGTTCCGTTAAGCAATTCTATATTGAAAGTGAAACAAAAAAAGCATTTACTAGTCAAATAGTTCAGAGTAACCATGAACATATTCATCAACATGTTATATTAAACAGACATTGTATTTAAATGAAAATTCATATTAAACCAGGTTTAGTAAAAAAACAACCTACCACGGAAATATTCTGCGTGATGTAATTTGTTCATCCATGTCTAATTAGTGTCGTCTCAGATGGAAATTCGTGTTGAAATCTTCATTGGCAGTAACTCAATATAAACTGAAAAAAAAAAGTAAATGAGTGATGTATAAAACAGATAGCGTATGTTAACATGAAAAAGAAATTAATATGCTGAAATCCCATATCTATTCATTGTGTAATCATTTAATAAACTCATGATGGTTTAAAAAGAGTCCAAACATTCTCAACTATAACATAGTTGAAATGTAAGCAGTTCTGACTATGAACAGAGGAAGGTAAGGTAAGATGTTGCTTTACGGCACATCAACCCTAAGGGTCATTTCGTGCCATTAGTGTGGAAGGGAGTGTCATTCATTTGAAATGAACATAGGAAGCTGATACACTATCGAATTCTACAGAATACTAGCCGAAGTAAACTGAATTTTAATAAAACTAAACTGTTAGTTTCGGGTTAGGTTAGAGTATAAACCAAAAAAGATTCGGCTAATACTGTGTAGATAATTCATAATGATCCAGGCAATACTAAGCTACCATATATGTAATGTTTAGATTAAGGGTGGTAGAAGCTTTCTGTTAGAAATAAGTACATTCAAATAACAGAAAATTTCATACAATAAACATGTTACTTATCCATAGACATTTGTCGACAATCATGTTGTCCGGCTAACCTATAAATAAACTAAAGACCAACTATTTAAGAATGAAACATACGATGTATTAAAAAGTAAAATTGAGAGTGGCTATCTTAGCAAGAGGCCGAAAACATTTCAATTTTCATGTAAGCTACATCACTTAACATTTAGAAATCTCAATTATAAATCAAAATTCAGAAAATAAAACATTCTATACATTCATTGAACCTACTTACGGTGCACATTTAAAATTTCTCCATTACAAAAATCAAAGATCAGAAAATATAAAGAGTATAGAGAAAAAAGTACATTTAAAGTAAAAAAATAATCAAGTAATAAAAATGATACTTATCTTTAAGTCATTGTCAAGAGAAAATTGTCGATTCATGTCATCCGGTTTACCTACAAATGAACTAAGCACCAACTGTTTCAGAATCAAATGTACGATGTATTAAAAGAAACGAATCCGAAGACATTTGTCTCCATTTTTATTGAAAATACCTAACGGTGAACATTTGGAATGAAAATTCAGAAAATAAAAACAGTATATATATTTATATATAGATAGAGAGATAGACAGAAAGAGAAATAAGTACATTTAAATAACAGATTGAATTTCTAAAAAATATCAAAGATCATACTTATCTTTCAGTCATTGTCAAGAGAAATTATGTCGTCCGACTTACTGCCAAATGAAATAAGACGACCAAAAATTTAGAAAATAAAAACAGTATATATAGAGAGAGACACAGATAGTACATTAAACACATCCAGTTTATAGTAAAAAAAATCCAATAAAAAATGAATTCTTAAACTTGGTACACAATGTTACTGTAGGTTGTTACATTCGTTTGTATTCATCACAACTGGAATATTCTTTCACTCGATTCAAACGTACAGGGCAGTTTCGTTCCGTTAAGCAATTCTATATTGAAAGTGAAACAAAAAAAGCATTTACTAGTCAAATAGTTCAGAGTAACCATGAACATATTCATCAACATGTTATATACAACAGACATTGTATTTAAATGAAAATTCATATTAAACCAGGTTTAGTAAAAAACAACCTACCACGGAAATATTCTGCGTGATGTAATTTGTTCATCCATGTCTAATTAGTGTCGTCTCAGATGGAAATTCGTGTTGAAATCTTCCTTGGCAGTAACTCAATATAAACTGAAAAAAAAAAGTAAATGAGTGATGTATAAAACAGATAGCGTATGTTAACATGAAAAAGAAATTAATATGCTGAAATCCCATATCTATTCATTGTGTAATCATTTAATAAACTCATGATGGTTTAAAAAGAGTCCAAACATTCTCAACTATAACATAGTTGAAATGTAAGCAGTTCTGACTATGAACAGAGGAAGGTAAGGTAAGATGTTGCTTTACGGCACATCAACCCTTAGGGTCATTTCGTGCCATTAGTGTAAAAGGGAGCGTCATTCATTTGAAATGAACATAGGAAGCTGATACACTATCGAATTCTACAGAATACTAGCCGAAGTAAACTGAATTTTAAACTAAACTGTTAGTTTCGGGTTAGGTTAGAGTATAAACCAAAAAAGATTCGGCTAATACTGTGTAGATAATTCATAATGATCCAGGCAATACTAAGCTACCATATATGTAATGTTTAGATTAAGGGTGTTAGAAGCTTTGTTAGAAATAAGTACATTCAAATAACAGTTAGAAAATGTCATACAATAATAAACATGTTACTTATCCATAGACATTTGTTTACCATCATGTTGTCCGGCTAACCTATAAATAAACTAAAGACCAACTATTTAAGAATGAAACATACGATGTATTAAAAAGTAAAATTGAGAGTGGGTATCTTAGCAAGAGGCCGAAAACGTTTCTCAATTTTCATGTAAACTACATCACTTAACGTTTAGAAATCTCAATTATAAATCAAAATTCAGAAAATAAAATATTCTATACATTCATTGAACCTACTTACGGTGAACATTTAAAATTTCTCCATTACAAAAATTAAAGATCAGAAAATATAAAGAGTATAGGGGAAAAAAGTACATTTAAAGTAAAAAAAATAATCAAGTAATAAAAATGATACTTATCTTAAAACCATTGTCAAGAGAAAATTGTCGATTCATGTCATCCGGTTTACCTACAAATGAACTAAGCACCAACTGTTTCAGATTCAAATGTACGATGTATTAAAAGAAACGAATCCGAAGATATTTGTCTCCATTTTTATTGAAAATACTTAACGAACATTCGGAATGAAAATTCAGAAAATAAAAACAGTATATATATAGATAAATAGACAGAAAGAGAAATAAGTACATTTAAATAACAGATTGAATTTCTAAAAAAATATCAAAGATCATACTTATCTTTCAGTCATTGTCAAGAGAAAATTATGTCGTCCGACTTACTGCCAAATGAAATTAGACGACCAAAAATTTAGAAAATAAAAGTATATATATATAGATATATATAGAGAGAGAAATAGAGAGACACAGACAGTACATTAAACACATCCAGTTTATAGTAAAAAAATCCATTAAAAAATAATTTATTCTTAAACTTGATACACACTGTTACTGTAGGATGTTACATTCGTTTGTATTCATCACAACTGGAATATTCTTTCACTTGATTCAAACGTACAGGGCAGTTTCTTTCCGTTAAGCAATTCTATACTGAAAGAAAAAAAGATATCGTTTACCAGTAAAATAGATAAGTTACCATGAATAAGTTTTACATCAACTTATATATATAACAGACAGTGTTTGAAGAATAATTCATACAGTAAAACCAGGGTTGGTACTAATAAATATAACTTACTATGAGAATATCCTTTGCTTTATGAATGTTTTCATCCATGTCTAATAAGTGTCGACACAGGTGGAAATTTGTGTTGAAATCTTATATTGTAGTAACTCAATGTAAACTGAAAAAAACAAGTAAAAAAAACTAATGTATATAAAACAGTTTGTTAAAACTAGTTAATATGCCAAAATCCTATATCTGTTATTACTTATACAATCATATCACTAAATATGATTCCATAACAGGCCAATACTTTACAGCTATAACGTAGGTGTAATTTAAGTAGTTCTGACTATCAATAGAAGATAATACAATGTCGAATGCTTCTACACAATACCAACCAAACTGAATATGAATAATGAAACTAAAACGTTAGTTTACGGTTAGGTTAGAGTTAAAACTAAAAAAAGTTAGGCTGATACTGTGTAGATTGTTTCTTTGAAGTTAACGTTTGCCTTCAGTAAACATTAGACCAGTACTGACGTTTTCTTGGAGACCTATTTCTAAAATGTAACCTTGTTTTGAAAAACTCGCAAGGTCCCTTGCACTAGCCTAAAATTTAATTGTAAAAATAAATATTCATAAATTTGGTACACAATGTTATTGTTGAAAGTTACTTATCTGATTGTGATCCTTAAAACTGCAATATTCTTTTACTTGATTCAAAGGTACGGCAGTGTCGCTGTTAATTTTAAACTGAAAGAAAAAAGATATCGTTTACTAGTAAAATAAATAAGTTGCCATAAAACAAGTCCTACATCAACTTGTAATATATCAGACATTGTATTTTTTAAAAATTCAATAAATCCAGGTTTAGTAAAAAACAACCTACCACAGACATTCTGCGTGATGTAATTTGTTCATCATGTCTAATTAGTGTCGTCTCAGATTGAAATTTGTGTTGAAATCTTCATTTGCAGTAACTCAATATAAACTGAAAACAAAGTAAATGAGTGATATATAAAACAGATAGCGCATGTTAACATGAAAAAGAAATTAATATGCTGAAATCCCATATCTATTCATTGTGTAATCATTTAATAAACTCATGGTTTAAAAATAGTCCAAACATTCTCAACTATAACAGTCAGAACTGCTTACATTTCAACTATGAACAGAGGAAGGTAAGGTGTTGCTTTACGGCACATCAACCCTAAGGGTCATTTCGTGCCATTAGTGTGGAAGGGAGCGTCATTCATTTGAAATGAACATAGGAAGCTGATACACTATCGAATTCTACAGAATACTAGCCGAAGTAAACTGAATTTTAATAAAACTAAACTGTTAGTTTCGGGTTAGGTTAGAGTATAAACCAAAAAAGATTCGGCTAATACTGTGTAGATAATTCATAATGATCCAGGCAATACTAAGCTACCCTATATGTAATGTTTAGATTAAGGGTGTTAGAAGCTTTCTGTTAGAAATAAGTACATTCAAATAACAGAAAATTTCATACAATAAACATGTTACTTATCCATAGACATTTGTCGACAATCATGTTGTCCGGCTAACCTATAAATAAACTAAAGACCAACTATTTAAGAATGAAACATACGATGTATTAAAAAGTAAAATTGAGAGTGGCTATCTTAGCAAGAGGCCGAAAACATTTCAATTTTCATGTAAGCTACATCACTTAACATTTAGAAATCTCAATTATAAATCAAAATTCAGAAAATAAAACATTCTATACATTCATTGAACCTACTTATGGTGAACATTTAAAATTTCTCCATTACAAAAATTAAAGATCAGAAAATATAAAGAGTATAGAGAAAAAAGTACATTTAAAGTAAAAAAATAATCAAGTAATAAAAATGATACTTATCTTTAAGTCATTGTCAAGAGAAAATTGTCGATTCATGTCATCCGGTTTACCTACAAATGAACTAAGCACCAACTGTTTCAGAATCAAATGTACGATGTATTAAAAGAAACGAATCCGAAGACATTTGCCTCCATTTTTATTGAAAATACCTAACGGTGAACATTTGGAATGAAAATTCAGAAAATAAAAACAGTATATATATTTATATATATATAGAGAGATAGACAGAAAGAGTAATAAGTACATTTAAATAACAGATTGAATTTCTAAAAAAATATCAAAGATCATACTTATCTTTCAGTCATTGTCAAGAGAAATTATGTCGTCCGACTTACTGCCAAATGAAATAAGACGACCAAAAATTTAGAAAATAAAAACAGTATATATAGAGAGACACAGATAGTACATTAAACACATCCAGTTTATAGTAAAAAAAATCCAATAAAAAATGAATTCTTAAACTTGGTACACAATGTTACTGTAGGTTGTTACATTCGTTTGTATTCATCACAACTGGAATATTCTTTCACTCGATTCAAACGTACAGGGCAGTTTCGTTCCGTTAAGCAATTCTATATTGAAAGTGAAACAAAAAAAGCATTTACTAGTCAAATAGTTCAGAGTAACCATGAACATATTCATCAACATGTTATATAAAACAGACATTGTATTTAAATGAAAATTCATATTAAACCAGGTTTAGTAAAAAACAACCTACCACGGAAATATTCTGCGTGATGTAATTTGTTCATCCATGTCTAATTAGTGTCGTCTCAGATGGAAATTCGTGTTGAAATCTTCCTTGGCAGTAACTCAATATAAACTGAAAAAAAAAAAGTAAATGAGTGATGTATAAAACAGATAGCGTATGTTAACATGAAAAAGAAATTAATATGCTGAAATCCCATATCTATTCATTGTGTAATCATTTAATAAACTCATGATGGTTTAAAAAGAGTCCAAACATTCTCAACTATAACATAGTTGAAATGTAAGCAGTTCTGACTATGAACAGAGGAAGGTAAGGTAAGATGTTGCTTTACGGCACATCAACCCTTAGGGTCATTTCGTGCCATTAGTGTAAAAGGGAGCGTCATTCATTTGAAATGAACATAGGAAGCTGATACACTATCGAATTCTACAGAATACTAGCCGAAGTAAACTGAATTTTAAACTAAACTGTTAGTTTCGGGTTAGGTTAGAGTATAAACCAAAAAAGATTCGGCTAATACTGTGTAGATAATTCATAATGATCCAGGCAATACTAAGCTACCATATATGTAATGTTTAGATTAAGTGTGGTAGAAGCTTTCTGTTAGAAATAAGTACATTCAAATAACAGTTAGAAAATTTCATACAATAATAAACATGTTACTTATCCATAGACATTTGTCGACCATCATGTTGTCCGGCTAACCTATACATAAATTAAAGACCAACTATTTAAGAATGAAACATACGATGTATTAAATAGTAAAATTGAGAGTGGGTATCTTAGCAAGAGGTCGAAAACGTTTCTCAATTTTCATGTAAGCTACATCACTTAACGTTTAGAAATCAATTATAAATCAAAATTCAGAAAATAAAATATTCTATACATTCATTGAACCTACTTACGGTGAACATTTAAAATTTCTCCATTACAAAAATTAAAGATCAGAAAATATAAAGAGTATAGGGAAAAAAAGTACATTTAAAGTAAAAAAAAATAATCAAGTAATAAAAATGATACTTATCTTAAAACCATTGTCAAGAGAAAATTGTCGATTCATGTCATCCGGTTTACCTACAAATGAACTAAGCACCAACTGTTTCAGATTCAAATGTACGATGTATTAAAAGAAACGAATCCGAAGATATTTGTCTCCATTTTTATTGAAAATACTTAACGAACATTCGGAATGAAAATTCAGAAAATAAAAACAGTATATATATAGATAAAGACAGAAAGAGAAATAAGTACATTTAAATAACAGATTGAATTTCTAAAAAAATATCAAAGATCATACTTATCTTTCAGTCATTGTCAAGAGAAAATTATGTCGTCCGACTTACTGCCAAATGAAATTAGACGACCAAAAATTTAGAAAATAAAAGTATATATATAGATATATATAGAGAGAGAGAAAGAGAGACACAGACAGTACATTAAACACATCCAGTTTATAGCAAAAAAATCCATTAAAAAATTTATTCTTAAACTTGATACACTTACTGTAGGATGTTACATTCGTTTGTATTCATCACAACTGGAATATTCTTTCACTTGATTCAAACGTACAGGGCAGTTTCGTTCTGTTAAGCAATTCTATACTGAAAGAAAAAAGATATCGTTTACCAGTAAAATAGATAAGTTACCATGAATAAGTTTTACATCAACTTATATATATATAACAGACTGTTTGAAGAATAATTCATACAGTAAAACCAGGTTTGGTACTAATAAATATAACTTACTATGAGAATATCCTTTGCTTTATGAATGTTTTCATCCATGTCTAATAAGTGTCGACAGGTGGAAATTCGTGTTGAAATCTTATATTGTAGTAACTAAATGTAAACTGAAAAAAAAACAAGTAAAAAAAATAACTAATGTATATAAAACAGTTTGTTAAAACTAGTTAATATGCCGAAATCCTATATCTGTTATTACTTATACAATCATATCACTAAATATGATTCCATAACAGGCCAATACTTTACAGCTATAACGTAGGTGTAATTTAAGTAGGTCTGACTATCAATAGAAGATAATACAATGTCGAATGCTTCTACACAATACCAACCAAACTGAATATGAATAATGAAACTAAAACGTTAGTTTACGGTTAGGTTAGAGTTAAAACTAAAAAAAGTTAGGCTGATACTGTGTAGATTGTTTCTTTGAAGTTAACGTTTGCCTTCAGTAAACATTAGACCAGTACTGACGTTTTCTTGGAGACGTATTTCTAAAATGTAACCTTGTTTTGAAAAAGCACTCGCAAGGTCCTTGCACTAGCCTAAAATTTAATTGTAAAAATAAATATTCATAAATTTGGTACACAATGTTATTGTTGAAAGTTACTTATCTGATTGTGATCCTTAAAACTGCAATATTCTTTTACTTGATTCAAAGGTACGGCAGTGTCGCTGTTAATTTTAAACTGAAAGAAAAAAGATATCGTTTACTAGTAAAATAAATAAGTTTCCATAAAGCAACTCCTACATCAACTTGTAATATATCAGACATTGTATTTTTTACAAATTCAATAAATCCAGGTTTAGTAAAAAAACAACCTACCACAGACTTTCTGCGTGATGTAATTTGTTCATCCATGTCTAATTAGTGTCGTCTCAGATGGACATTTGTGTTGAAATCTTCATTTGCAGTAACTCAATATAAACTGAAAACAAAAAGTAAATGAGTGATGTATAAAACAGATAGCGTATGTTAACATGAAAAAGAAATTAATATGCTGAAATCCCATATCTATTCATTGTGTAATCATTTAATAAACTCATGGTTTAAAAATAGTCCAAACATTCTCAACTATAACAGTCAAAACTGCTTACATTTCAACTATGAACAGAGGAAGGTAAGGTGTTGCTTTACGGCACATCAACCCTAAGGGTCATTTCGTGCCATTAGTGTGGAAGGGAGTGTCATTCATTTGAAATGAACATAGGAAGCTGATACACTATCGAATTCTACAGAATACTAGCCGAAGTAAACTGAATTTTAATAAAACTAAACTGTTAGTTTCGGGTTAGGTTAGAGTATAAACCAAAAAAGATTCGGCTAAAACTGTAGATAATTCATAATGATCCAGGCAATACTAAACTACCCTATATGTAATGTTTAGATTAAGGGTGTTAGAAGCTTTCTGTTAGAAATAAGTACATTCAAATAACAGTTAGAAAATTTCATACAATAATAAACATGTTACTTATCCATAGACATTTGTCGACCATCATGTTGTCCGGCTAACCTATAAATAAACTAAAGACCAACTATTTAAGAATGAAACATACGATGTATTAAAAAGTAAAATTGAGAGTGGGTATCTTAGCAAGAGGCCGAAAACGTTTCAATTTTCATGTAAGCTACATCACTTAACATCTAGAATCAAAATTCAGAAAATAAAACATTTATTGAACCTACTTACGATGAATATTTAAAATTTCTCCATACAAAAATCAAAGATCAAGAAAATATAAAGAGTATAGGGAAAAAGTACATTTAAAGTAAAAAAATAATCAAGTAATAAAAATGATACTTATCTTTAAGTCATTGTCAAGAGAAAATTGTCGATTCATGTCATCCGGTTTACCTACAAATGAACTAAGCACCAACTGTTTCAGAATCAAATGTACGATGTATTAAAAGAAACGAATCCGAAGACATTTGTCTCCATTTTTATTGAAAATACCTAACGGGGAACATTTGGAATGAAAATTCAGAAAATAACAGTATATATATATATATATATATATATAGATAGAGAGATAGACAGAAAGAGTAATAAGTACATTTAAATAACAGATTGAATTTCTAAAAAAATATCAAAGATCATACTTATCTTTCAGTCATTGTCAAGAGAAATTATGTCGTCCGACTTACTGCCAAATGAAATAAGACGACCAAAAATTTAGAAAATAAAAACAGTATATATATAGAGAGAGACAGACAGTACATTAAACACATCCAGTTTATAGTAAAAAAATCCAATAAAAATGTATTCTTAAACTTGGTACACGATGTTACTGTAGGTTGTTACATTCGTTTATATTCATCACAACTGGAATATTCTTTCACTCGAGTCAAACGTACAAGGCAGTTTCGTTCTGTTAAGCAATTCTATACTGAATGAGAAAAACAAATAGCATTTACTAGTCAAATAATTCAGAGTAACCATGAACGTATTTATCAACATGTTATATAAAAGACATTGTATTTAATTCATATAAAACCAGGATTAGTAAAAGAGAAAAAAAAAAAAAAACCTACCACGGAAATATTCTTCTGCGTGATGTAATTTGTTCATCCACGTCTAATTAGTGTAGTCTCAGATGGAAATTTGTGTTGAAATCTTCATTTGCAGTAACTCAATATAAACTGAAAAAAAAAGTAAATGAGTGATGTATAAAACAGATAGCGTATGTTAACATGAAAGAAATTACTATGCTGAAATCCCATATCTACTCATTGTGTAATCATTTAATAAACTCATGGTTTAAAAATAGTCCAAAAATTCTCAACTATAACATAATTGAAATGTAAGCAGTTCTGACTATGAACAGAGGAAGGTAAGGTGTTGCTTTACGGCACATCAACCCTTAGGGTCATTTCGTGCCATTAGTGTAAAAGGGAGCGTCATTCATTTGAAATGAACATAGGAAGCTGATACACTATCGAATTCTACAGAATACTAGCCGAAGTAAACTG
The DNA here is from genome assembly GCA_963556195.1 of Sepiola atlantica. Taxonomy (NCBI): domain Eukaryota; kingdom Metazoa; phylum Mollusca; class Cephalopoda; order Sepiida; family Sepiolidae; genus Sepiola; species Sepiola atlantica. Next base: position 353,169 of record CAUVYP010000895.1, on the reverse strand, counting down.
AATTTTAATAAAACTAAACTGTTAGTTTCGGGTTAGGTTAGAGTATAAACCAAAAAAAATTCGGCTAATACTGTGTAGATAATTCATTGAAGTTACAAATTTTCTTCGTTTGAAGTGTTCAGTGAAAATTGGACAAATACTGACATTTTCTGAAATACCTATTTCTTAAATTACTTGTTTCGAATGAAAAAAAATAAAAACTCCCCAGATGCCTTGCTTCCAGAAACAGTAAAAGACCGAAGACGGTTTCATTTCTAGCTCTGAAAAATTAATACCAGTCATATTTAAAACATGCAAAGAAAATCTAGCTGAACGTTAGTGAATATTCGATTTTTAGCGGCATTTTTTATTTTATTTACACAGCGTTATTTGAAAGCCGGCCACTTTAATAATGGTCCGGTCAATACTAAGCTACCATATATCTAATTGTTAAATTTACGGTGGTAGAAGTTTAAGAAATAAGTACATTTAAATAAGATAGAAATTTTCAAATAAACAATAAACATGTTACTTATCTTATCCAGAGAACTTTTTGTCAACTCTCATGTCCGGCTAACCTACAAATAAACTAAGGACCAACTATGAGAATTAAATATACAAAGTATTAAAAAGTAAAATTGGGAGTGGGTATCTTAGCAAGAGTCCGAAAACATTTGTTTCTCAATTTTCATGAAAGCTACATGACGCTGAACATTTAGAAATCAATTATAAATCAAAATTCAGAAAATAAAACATTTATTGAAGATACCTAGCAGTGAACATTTGGAATAAAAATTCAAATAAACAGTATATATTTAGAAATTTCTCCATAAATAAATTCAGAAAAAAAAAAAAACAGTATATATAGAGAGAAAGAGAAATAAGTACATTTAACAGATTGAATTTCTAAAAAAAAAATATCGTACTTATCCTTCAGTCACTGCCAAGAGAAAATGTCCGACTTACTGACAAATGAAATAATTCGATCAAAAATTTAGAAACAGTATAGAGAGAAAGAGAAAGAGACAGTACATTTAACAGATCCAGTTTAAAGTTTGAAAAATCCATTAAAAATAATGTAATCTTCATAAACTTTGTACAATGTTACTGTAGGATCTTACATTCGTTTGTATTCATCACAACTGGAATATTGTTTCACTCGATTCAAAACGTACAGGGCAGTTTCGTTCTGTGAACCAATTCTATACTGAAATAAAAGATAGCGTTTACTAGTAAAATAGTTTAGTAACCATGAACATATTTATCAACATATATATAAAACATTGTACTTAAAAAAATAATAATTCATATAATAAAACCAGGTTTGGTAGTAATAACCTAACATGAAAATGTTTCGTTGGAAGTGTTTAGTGAAAATTGGACAAATACTGACATTTTCTCAAATACCTATTTTTAAAATTATTTTTCGGAGGGGGAAAAAAAAAAAAAAAAAAAAAAAAAAAAAAAAAAAAAAAAATCACCAAATGCCTTGCTTCCAGAAATAGAAAATGACCGAACACGATTTCATTTCTAGCTCTGAAAAATTAATAGGAGTCATATTTAATGCATGCAAAGAAACTCCTAGCTGAAGGTTGAATATTCGATGTTTAGTGCCATAGGTTCACCGTTTATTGAAAGCCGGCATCTTTACAAATAACCTGGTAAAGACGAAGATATCATGGAGGGTGGGCGATATTCTGCTATTTGTGGTAGTGGCTTTTTTTTTTTTTTTTTTTTTTTTTTTTTTTTTTAAACAAATAAGTACATTTAAATAACATTAATTAAAAAAAAAAGATACTTATCTTTCAGTCATTGTCCAGTTAAACTTAAAAATCGATGCTTATGTCGGCCGGTTAACCTACGAATAGATATATGAAGGAACAGCACCGGTTGATATCAAGCACAGAAGCGAGTTATAATTTGATGCTTTACTAAAGTGTGTCATTTTGATTTAAAACATTTATAGTTTTACTTTTATATAAATTAAAATAAAGTTAAGTACAGTTTTACTAAAATGTTTAATATTTTTATGCAGCCAAAGTCACTGAAGTAAATTATAGAATTTACTAAAACGTCAAAGATTGTTCGGAATAGATCAAATTAGAAAATACATTCATAAATAGAATGAGTTCCCATAACTCCTATTTAATAACAAAAAGTTTATATCATTAACGTAGTTTTTCTCAACGCAACAAAAGTAAGGTGTTTGCAATGTCATAAATAATCATGTTATCTATCAGAAATCCTACCCAAACAGTGTTCTTAGGGGATGTTGACGAATAGTTATCCAAAACTATGACGTACTTGTAATGGAAATAGTTCTGACTATGAACAGGGGAAGCCGATACAATGTTCAATGCTTCTACACAATATTAACACACTAAAATTAGAAAAGTAAAACTAAAAGGTTAGTATAAGGTTAGTTAGGGTATAAAACAAAATGTTTGGTTAACAGTGTGTAGATTGCTCGAAGATTTTTATCGTTTGCTTTTAGTAGCAGTGTTCACTGAAAATTGAACAAATATTGATATTTTCTTCAATACCTATTCCTTAAAGTACCCTTGTTTTGGAAAAAAAGCCACAGAGGATATACTTCCGCAAATAGTAAATGACCGAAAATGATTCACTTCCTAGCTCTCATAAATTAATGCTACCAGTCATTTGAGGCATACAAAGAAAATTTTAGCTGAAACTCGATGAATCTATTTGATTTATAGCGCCATATTTTCAGCCATATTTGAAAGCCGGCCACTTATAAAATGACCCAGTCAATACGAACCTACCATATATCTAATGGTAAGATAGAAGCTTTCTGTAATAAATAAGTACATTTAAATAACAATATCAAATAAGAAACATGTTACTTATCAAGTCATTATCTGGAAAAAAAAAATGTCGTCCGCCTACAAAGAAACTAAAAACTCACCTATTTGAGAATGAAATATACGATGTATTAATAAGGAAAATGGTTAGTGGTGTATCTTAGCACGAGTCCGAAAACATGTTTCACTTTTCATTTAAGCTACATGACGGTGAACATTTAGACATGTCTTTATCATAAATCAATTCAGACAACAAAAAGTACATTTAAACAGATTGAGTTTAAAGTAAAAAGAAAAAAAGAAAAAAAAAAAAAAAAAAAAAAAAAAAAGTTCACACCTGAAATTACTTGCTTCCGCAAATAGTAAATGAGAGAAGACGATTTACACTCTTGCTTTCATAACCAATTAATACTACTTGTAACATTTAAAGCATGCAAAGAATCTTAGCTGAACGTAGGTGATTCTACTCAATATTTAGCGCCACATGTTAACAGCGTTATTTAAAAGTCGGACACTTCTTTTTTTTTAACATAGTTCACCCCAAACAAGGCAGGACGCTACTGTAGACGTAAGGGGCTACTGAAACTTTAATTAACCCGATTAGTACGAAGCTACCATTTACCTAATAGCGTTTTCTGTAAGAAATATCAAATTGAATTTTTTTAATCAAATAAAACATGTTACGTATGTTTAAGTACGGAGAAAATTTTGTAGACCGGCTAGTATACAAATGAACTAACGACCAACTATAAGAACTAAATATACGATGCATTGAAAAAGGAAAATAAAAACAATATATATATAGAGAGAACAAATTACATTTAAATAACAGATTGAGTTTAAAGTAATAAAAAAGGGGAGTTGTCATCTTTGCGCACGAGTGTGAAGACTTTTCAATTTTAATTAAAGGTACCTAACGGTGAACATTTGGAAGTTGCATTATCAATCACAATTAAGAAAATAATAACAGACTCTGTAATAATATATATATATTATATATATATACACATACAGAGAGAGAGAGAGAGAGAAAGATAAGTACATTAAAATAACAGATTACGTTTAAATAAACAAAAAAAATTAAGTAATAAACATGATACTTAACTTCGTTTTCCAGATAAACTTGTTGACCGGCTAACATACGAATATATATATATATATATATATATATATATATATATATATATATATAAAGGAACAGCACCAGTTGATATCAAGCACTGTAACAACTTCTTTAAATGTAAGGCTTTACTAAAATGTGCTTACTGTCATTTTGATTTGTAACAAGATTTAGGCTATAATATCCTGTCATATGTAACAATAAAACATTTCAGAATTAGGATGAGTTATCACATCAGACAAGTACCCTTGGGCAAGTTGAAATAATTATTGTCTTCAGTGGTTGAAAAGGGGAATATGGTAAATTTTCCCTCTCTTACAGCCGAGAGTCTATCTGTTCAAAAAACCCAAAGTTCCAAGTAACTGCCAAATTCAGACGCGCCAACATTAACAGTGTGAAAGCATTTAAGCTTTTCCTTTGAATGAAAAACTGTTGAGGCAAACTTCACGTTGCCAGTGTTTGGCGAAAATACACCATTTTGAGTGGAAATACTGAATTTGAAATGTCCGACTCCTAACAGAGTGTCTGAATGAGCGACCACTGCGAATGTACCCGCTCCGTTGGTCATGTTCGCTCTGAATGGAAACGGTATGAACCTAGAATATATATATGTCTTTGTACTACCTCTCCCCTCTTAACCAAAAATGGCCTCGTCCAACTTTGCTCATTTGCATATAATATCCCCCCTGAAGGGCGTCAACCACTCAATAAACTCGTCCGTTTATATTTTTTTAACACAAGCGAGAGAGGTGGATTTAAATAAATAAATAAAAGAAAGGGAAAGGAAATATTTATTTCAAATAAACTGCAAAACTGCCATATTTGTAATAAACAAGTTTATTTAATTTCGTTTGATTAATTATTTAAGCAGGGTTGGCTTATTTATTTGGGAGGTGTGAAAAAAAAGCATAAAAAAGAGCCGATACATTGTCCGCCATTTTGGTTCTGAAACGACTAAATCGCCACTCTTTCACTGTCTAACGCATAAGCACACTAAATGCGACGCACACACACTAATGTAATCTCCCTTCAATGTCGTTTGCTTATTGAAAACAAATATATAAATGTAAATTGAAATTAGTCCCAAACAATTTATTTGGGTTTACTTACACATCTGTGAATTCGGAAATTAGCAGACGGACTTGTCGGCCATTTTGGCTGCGAAACGACTAAATCACCGAACTTTGAAATATTCAATATTCAATTGTTTTCATAACTTTCAATCAAATGTAATGGCGAATTACTCGTTTCACAGTCAAGATGGCAGACAATGAATCGACTGCTTTTTTCGAATTTGTATAAAAATGATAAAATACTGAACTTGTAGTGGAGAAAAAAAAAGATCGAAATCATAAATCTTGCAATGTAAGGGAAGTAACTCTATTTTTTTCCTTTTCCCACTCAGGTTATCTCCCTTGAAATTCATTCATGATTCCTTTTGACCAGTATTTACCCGAAAAAGAAAACAAGCTAGACACAATTGTCAACTAATTTCCTTACATGGATTGTCCATTGTCTCCCAATACTCTGTTTCAAAACGTAAAAAGTATACAGGTCGGTAGAAAATTAAATTTTAATGCGTTTCATGACAGTTATTAGTCGTATTTTTTATTTGATTTCTCGGATGTTGGACTATACTGAAAGACTACCGCTAATTTAAAAGTAATTACTTAAGTTTTTCAGACTATTTTAGATGTAATCGCCTAAAAAAATAGAATCTCATTTTTATTTTTGAGTTAATTACTGAA
>CAUVYP010000895.1:337500-342500 GCA_963556195.1 Sepiola atlantica | reverse complement strand
TATATGTACATATATATCTATATATATATGTACATATATATATATGTACGTACATATATGTACATATATATATATGTACATATATATATATACACATGTACATATATATATATACATATGTACATATATATATATTTATATACATATGTACATACATATCTATCTATATATATGTACATATGTACATATATATCTATATATATATGTACATATATATATATATATACATGTACATATATATATATACATATGTACATATATATATATATACATATGTACATATATATATATATATGTACATATATATATATACATATGTACATATATATCTATATATATATATGTACATATATATATATATGTACATCTATATATATATGTACATATATATATATATGTACATCTATATATATATATATATATATATATATATATATGTACATATATATATATATATGTACATATATCTATATATATATCTATATATATATCTATATATATATCTATATATATATCTATATATATATATATCTATATATATATCTGTACATATATATATATGGACATATATATCTATATATATATGTACATATATATATATATATATGGACATATATATATATATATGTTTATATATATATATATGTTCATATATATATATATATATATGTATATATATATATATGTACATATATATATATGGACATATATATATACATATATATCTATCTATATATATATATATATACATATATATCTATCTATATATATATATGTACATATATATCTCTATATATATATATATGTACATATATATCTCTATATATATATATGTACATATATATATGTATGTACATATATATATATGTACATATATATATATATGTACATATATATATACATGTACATATATATATATGTACATATATATATATATATGTACATATATATATATATATACATGTACATATATATATATACATATGTACATATATATATATATACATATGTACATATATATATATATGTACATATATATATATATACATATGTACATATATATCTATATATATATATATGTACATATATATATATATGTACATCTATATATATATGTACATCTATATATATATATGTACATATATATATATATCTATATATATATCTATATATATATGTACATATATATATATATATATATATATGGACATATATATATATATATGTTTATATATATATATATATGTTCATATATATATATATATATGTATATATATATATATGTACATATATATATATGGACATATATATATATACATATATATATATACATATATATCTATCTATATATATATATATACATATATATCTCTATATATATATATGTACATATATATATATGTATGTACATATATATATATGTACATATATATATATGTACATATATATATATATATATATGTTCATATATATATATATATATATGTACATATATATATGTTCATATATATATATATATATATGTGATTTTATGAAGGCTTACCAAAGCATTCCTTTCAAGACACCAATGATCACCATTAAAGATATTTTTTCTTACAAATACTATTTATTCAAATTAAATGTTTTTTCCTACACGTGTTTCACTACCAAGCAGTTTACTTGCTTGGCAGATCATCAGGGAAATTAAATGTCTGGAATACTGGTTTTAACTGCCGACAAAACACAATGTGGCGTTGTAATAGTTGAGGTCACTTAAGAAGAGAAGAGGAAAAAAAAAAAAAGATAAAGATAAAAGTCAAACTTAAAAAAGCAAGGAAGAACAACGATAAAAAAAGAAAGTCCTAGAAAAGTCTTAGAAAAGTAGCTCGTGCATTATTTCTTCCACCAAGCCAACAAGCAAATAATCGGTCCCAAATACGTTCAATAAAACCACAAAACCGGAACAATGTGCGATAATACACTTTCACGTCGGCCGGTACAATGATGAATAAATAAAAATCACATATAAATGCTCTGTACTCTGTAATCGAGTATCATTGAGCTTGTTTTTTATTGGAACAACCCCGGTCTTCACTGAATGATCTATTTTATAAGTGAAAAATCTAAATCTCTCTCTCTCTCTATATATATATATATGTTCATATATATATATATATATGTACATATATATATATATATATGTATATATATATTAGGGGAGGTCGATTTTGAAACTGTAAATTATCGCACTCGAAGAAAGTAGCCAAATAATGTCAAAAGTTACCACAAGAAATATTTTTCTTCAAAATTTTGTATTTATTTGAGCATTGCAACTTTAAGATCAAATAAATCGAGATTTTTTCTCACTGCCGAGATTTCACCGGCAGATGTGTCGCCTTAAATTAAACCCGGGTTTTAACAAAAAAAAGTAATACATTACTTAATAATAAATATTTTAAAGTTTATTATTATTTTTCTTAAGAAATTAAATGTACATATTCAAATTAAAAAGGAATAAAACACTATGATATTTAATGTTATATATAAATAATTATTTGTTTACATAGGCGTTTTATTTATTGGATATTTTTTATGGTATTCACCGGTTGAAAATTCATCGGGCGAATTTGACTTCCCGTGTTGATTGTCTGTTTAATTATCACACATATATATTGAATTGTCGAGCGCTGGCTTATCTAATCCCACTTTCCCGACCTTTTGTCACACCTTACCTTGTGGGAGTTAGATAAATAAAAACTAGTTCAGCCAGGGGGTTTTACCCCACCAAATAAACCGGTATCGTCCAGGCCTTTGGGTCTGGATTTACGCCCGTCTATTGGGGCTTGTCCGTCCTGTGCAGTTCTAGGAGGTGCATCTCCCAGGTTTTGCCTTCCCTCTTTGGGGAGGAGTAAGTTTATTGCTTACTGTCTGAGGCGGCCCTACCGGGGAATGCCGACGAAGCTGCCCAGGCAATTTTTAAATGGCCAGAGTGCTCACCTCTCGAGCACTGGCTTTCTCATCCCACTTTCCTGACCTTTTGTCAATCTTACCTTGTTGGGGGTAGATAAATAAAATCTAGTTCAGCCAGGGGTTTTTACCCCACCAAACAAACCGGTATCGTCCGGGCCTTTGGGTCTGGATTTACGCCCGTCTATTGGGGCTTGTCCGTCCTGTGCAATTCTAGGAGGTGCATCCTCCCAGGCTTTGCCTTTCCTCTTTGGGGAGGAGTAAGTTTATTGCTAACTGTCTGAGGCGCCCCTACAGGGGAATGCCGACGGGGCTGCCCAGTCAATTTTTTAATGGCCAGAGTGCTCACCTCTATAGCGCAGGGTTATCGAATCCCACTTTCCTGACCTTGTGTCACACCTTACCTTGTTGGAGGTAGATAAATAAAACTATTTCAGCCAGGAGTTTTTACCCCACCTAAAATATATGTATTGGAGTTGATGGGAGAATGGATAAGGACACATTGATGTATAAGGAAATTGTGGATGAAAATAGACAGAGAATTATGAAAAAAACTAAGGGACCAGAACACCATTTAACTTTTACAAAAGAAACACCATGTGAAAGTAAATATCTGACACATAGAGTTCTTCCGAATAGTGGTGCAACAGGTGCTGTTCATGCAGATCAAGTGGTGGATGTTTTGCATGAATTCCACAGTGAGAACAGTATCAAGGCTATACTTGTTGACAACACTAATACCAACACAAGTTGCGATGGTGGAATGGTTGCAATTTTAGAAAAAAAACTTTTTAAAACTCTTCACACAATTGGTTGCTCTTTGCATCATAATGAACTACCTTTCAGAGCCCTTTTTAAAAACATAGATGGTTGCGCAAAGGGCCCTACAACATTCAGTAGCCCTCTGGGGAAATTATGCTCAAATGATTGATATGATTTACCCCAAATATCATTTTCCACTATTAGCAATCCTCTAGAGTCAATTTTTAAAATTGATGAAATACATGATCTTAGTTCTGACCAAAGACTCCTTTATGAATACACAGTAGGTATTTCTAGAGGTAAGGTTGACTCTAGATATGCCTCCTGGAAAATTGGTCCTTTAAACCAAGCAAGATGGTTAACTTTGGCCATCAGGCTTATGTGTTTATGGACTCGTGGTGCATACCCACAAAGGCACACAACAAAACTACACTATGTAGTAAATTTTATTGTAAATGTGTATGCCACTTTTTGGTTTGAAATTAAAAGAAATAGTAAATTCCACAATCAGTAAGTGCACATTTTTAATATGACCCAGAGGATTAAGGAGCAGCCTCAGGAAATCCAAGATATCACATTTAGAAATATACAAGGTAATACATTTTGTTTACTGCCTGAAAACTTTCTATATTCCATGGTTAAATCTGAGGAGATTGAAGTAAGAGAAGAAGCTTTAAAAAGAATTTTGGCCATTAGGTAAGTAATATTTATTCATATATCTCTGACTCAATTATTTATTCCAATTTATAGAATGATTTTTAAAGATTTTATCTAATTTCACCATAATTATTAAAGCAGTACAGATTGGAATTTTTTAATAATTCAATTAATTAATTTGTTCTTTCAGGAGTGAGGAGTCAACCAGAAAAAGATTAAAAAGAATACTACCTATTAATTTTAATGCCACACATTGGACACAATTAATAGATTTAAAATTATGCGGCATTTTTGAACCACCAATGACGGAATATTTTACTGAATCTGAACTTCGAGAATCGTTGATGAATGGAACCAAGCTTGACTTGCCAGATTTGCCCTCACATTCTCAGGGTGTGGAACGGGCAGTTAAGTTAATAACAGAAGCTTCACAAACTGTATATGGTTTTGAAGCAAGGCATCAACACATTACAGCCAAAGTTTTGAGTCAGAAATTGAGACCAGCATTTTTGTCTAAGGGGTCTTATATGGAGCAATTTGACTCTCTATATTAAGCTTCATTAAAATAGTGTTAGGTTTTTCCTTATTTCTTTGCTTGTTATATTTTCACTAATAACAGAAAAAATCATTTTTTT